>MNCI01025861.1:555152-680518 GCA_015680685.1 Gnetum montanum
AGTAGGATTGTCTTGAAGATATTGCTTGTTTGAGCCTTGGAAGTTTGAACAATTCGTAGATATTGAATTTGGGATAGCTTTATTGTGAAGTGTTTACTCGTGTCATTTTACCTTGTTTAAATATTTGAGGTCTACACAAATCTGCTTTCTTTTCTTTTCTGTTTATTTCCATCGAATCTTGCTCTATTTCTAGTTTTCTTGTGGAACTATCTCTTTCTCTGGGCAAAATTAGGAGTAGATTGTGGAGTTGTGCTCAAATGTTTTTGCAAAATTTTATTTGTTACAAGTAGGTATTATAAGGACTGCGTAGACTAGGCAGTTGAACAAAATAGGAAATTTTCAAGAACTCACAGTACTCGGCAAAGTTGGCTGAATCTCTTTAAAGTAAGTCATTTGTAGTTTACACGCAACGCAATCGTTACATTTCTCACAACCGCATGCCGCAACAGCACATACACATACTCACATTAACTACTGAGTCTATTTGGAGGTATCTGGGCCTTGGTGTAGCTAGAGACCAGCAGGCACCTAAATCTTGTTCGAGGACACTCGTTGGCGGTCGCGTCCCAAACGGTCGCCAACAGATATCCATTTTATTAGCATTTTCATTGTTTCTTTTTCTCCATCCTCCTTATTCCTTATCTCTTTCTATTCTATTGCTACTAGAGGATCGCTCTTAGTCATGGGGCCCCTAGTCCAATTTTTTCAATTTTTCCTAACCCCTACACCTTGTGTAGTCACCAGTGTTATATCTCTAGAATTTGTATTGGCCATATCACAACTCAGCCAATGGACCTTACATCGAGGAAAGGTATCAACTATATTTTGATTTACATATCCTTGCTCATATGTAACTATGTTATGTGTGCATATGGCAATCATACAACAATGGACTGGACCTGGAGGAAACACTCAGGATGGACTGGTGCTAGAACGGTTGTGCAAGGAACAAGATTAATGGTGCGGCTATGGATGGACAACGGAAGGTGCAATCTTGGTGTCAGAAGCAACACGTCTTCTCCTTTTCTCTCTCTCTCTCTCTTCTCTCTTAGCTTCCAAATAAGGTTGGATGTCAATTATGTATAGTGTTCACTCTTGTAGTCATGAACACTAATGTTGTCATGTATTGTAATGTTGATCTATTCACATGTCATCCCATTCACCATTAGTTATCATTCAAGTCAATAATCCCATACCTTCCCGATATTTTGTAAGGAACTCGAGGATGAGTTTTCATTCAATCATGGGGGTATGATGAACCGTGATATCGCGTACGCAATATCGCATACACGATATCACATCCACCACGTGATATTTCATACGCAATATCATGTCCTGCCTCATCTTCTATAAATAAGAGGCAGCACCCTTGGTTCCAAAATAATTACATTTAGACCCTTAGCCAAAATCTTGCAATTTTTTCATTCTAGAGTTAGAATTATTTCTGTGTGCCAGCATTAGGAGTCATAGAGTGAACGGATCTTTATTCGAGCAATTTATACCTAAGTAGAATTTTGTGTATGGCAATAAAGATGAACTTTATGATAAACCTTGTAGCATAAAAATTAAGCTAATTTGTAATTAATTATTGTTTAACACTTTCCTAGTTAATTAATATTTCTCTCAAGCTACAACCCCCTTAGTTAAATACACTCAGTACAATCGCTTCGAGCATGCGTGTAGCGCTTGGTAACCCAGCAACGATTAGTGTTTGGTAATCCCAGCAGCATTGCACTGGTTCTGTATGTGTACGGCAAGTGGGAATAGATACTGGTGTTAAGAACATTTAGAACTTAGTTAATGAATAGTTAATGTAAGTTAGCCACTTAGTTCTCTCTCCCTCTCCTTTATTAGCAAAAGACATAAAAAATACAAAAGCTATAAAAATCATATATCTCAAGCTTACTTAACCATACAACCATAAAAATACAAGTAAGTTTGGGAAGATAATGATTGATTAACCCTAAGTGTTCCATTAAGGTGCATAAGCACTTGGTCCTTGGAGTTCGACCGGATTGTGTGTGAAATTCTCATATTCATATGGTTGAGTGTAGGGGTACCTCACCACTCATCAAAAGCTATTCAAAAGTATAGTATTACTCATAGATATCATGCCATGGAATAGAATCATTTTAATTACACTCACAAAGACTCTATTTTCTCCTTATAATAGTAATCCAAAGAACCTTATATTCATTAGTATTATTCTTGATAAGGTCATGATGGCCAATCATGCTTGAGTTTTCAAAAGTTAGGATACTCAAGTCCCCTACATTTCTTGATATGACTATCTTCTTCAAATAGACAACGAATTCTAGAAATTCCCTTTGTATTAAATCAAATAAAATTATTTATAATTTTATTACCTTTATTAATCACTTGTTTTGGTGGGATACTAAGGCCACATACCTAGACATGAAAAATAAAACTAAAGAGGAAAGAAGAATTTTTCCTTTACTAACTAAAACCCTTGATGTTCAATGTTCTATCCCAATCTAAATATTTTTACTGAAATAAGATCATTCATTGTTGTGCCTCCGTGCATAAGTGGAAATCCCAAGATAAGAATATTCTTAGCCTCCTTGTCTAGTACCTAGCAATATGCAAATTCACCTTTTTTATCAACTTGTTAGTCTAAACTAAATGAGTTGTTAATTTAGCCTAGTTAATATTAAGCCTTAGTTTCTTACTAATTGATGAGTCATGAATTTTTTGGCTGTGATATTACACCTGTGATATCATAGCCATGATATCCCATGGGCTATGATATCGTGTACGCGATATCGCATCAGCCGCGATATCACGTACGTGATATCACGGCCTACCTCAATTGCTATAAATAAGAGGTAGCTCTCCCTTGTTTTGCATCTAGTTTTTAGTTCCTTAGCTAGACTCTTGCAGTTTTTCCTTCCTAGAGTTAGAATTATTTCTCAGTGCATGCCCGCAGTGTAGTGATTGTAATTGTACAACATCCTTTATTTGAGTGTGACGTACTTGGACACGCACATGATCGGAAATAAAGATCGAGATTACTTCATCATTGCAGCATTCACTTAGTTTAATTATTTATTTATTTAATTTTTATTTAGTAATTTCTTAGTTAATCTCTTCTCACCCTTAAACTCATGTTAAATGCAGAATGAGTACGACTTAATCATGAGCATTTAAGTGTGACTACTTGGTAACCCAGTAGCATACCTAGGCCATGCACTTGGTAATCCTAGTGGTAGTCGTGCATGAGGTCCAAGATGTGTACAGATGATTAAGGAATGGATCCTCATCATACTTAGGCTAGTTTAGATTCTCTCTTACCCTTTTCTCATAGCTTAGTAAACATTAGTTTCCATTGCCTTCAGGAGTGGCATTAGATTAGAAACCCATTATACACCTCACTCTGGACTAAACCATACATGACAAAGCTAATACTAGTCTAGGTGGGAAGACAGCGAACTGCAACCTAAGGTTGACTATCTAGATGCCACAACTAGTCCGTATGTGGAGTTCGACCGGATCATGCGTGAAAACGCTCATATTCGTATGGTTGAGTGTAGGGGTACCTTGCCACTCATGATTGGCACCGTTGCCAGGGACTAAGCTGTTTGTGCACTGAGTAGAACATAGGAAATCATCCACATCATTGGGAAGCTTAAACAAACCCTTAGAGTTAATCAGAAGAAAATTTAAATGATGGTCAATAGCACACCAATAAGATAAATAATGTCTTCTTCTTCTCATAAAAGCACTTCACCACCTAGGGATCACACAAGAGACTATCGGCAGTTTAACACATGTAACCAAGAACTATCAATTCCTCAACAATTCAATGTGGTATATACTCACCATGATGAGTATATACCTGATTTTACCTTTTTCTTCCATCAAGATGAACCACTGCAATGGAGAGACTTAGAGTGTAACATAGTGTTGCCTCCAGACAGAGCTGCTCCCAACATGCTCCTTCGTGCCCTTGCATGAATCGACATGTCACAATTATATGCAGAGTACATTGCATGTGATTATAACGTAAGGGAATACCATCCCATAGAAGCACAACGTCAACGGGACTCACGGAAGGAGAGCTACCATACATGAATGAAGGGCAAAGAGCCCCATAATGGTTCATCCATCATAAGCAAAATCAAGGGTGGTGAACCTATTTCAATAGGTTCTCCACAAAATGATATTCCCCCTCCTAACGATGGTGAGGAGGTGGGGTATCAGAACCAACACTCCACAATTCATAACCCTAGTTCTGATCCCCATGAACACCAAGTGTTTAATGAGGGAACATAAAAAATGACAAGGGCGGGCAGTCTGATCGTCATCACAATCGGGGCCGTAGCCATCGAAGAGAAGGTAAGAAACATCATCATGGAGATGATGGTTTTCCTTGTTCTTTACCTTCATCACATCATTCACCCTTTCCTTTCACATTAGGATGTAGTCATAAGGAACACAACCATGAGGATCAGTGTAGGCATAATGAGAACCCTTGATAAGAGAGTCAAGAGCGAGGACGAGGGCATTCTAGAGAGTTAAGGGATGGTAGAAGGAAAAGTAGGGAATAGCGTAGACATCATAGACTCCATGAAATAGATGAAAATGATGAACCCCCACTAGTAACCTGGAATATGTTAGAAATTACAAAGGCTATGAGGATACCTACAATGCATCAAAAAGATAGCCGAATCAAGAGACTTGACATGAATAATATCCCCCGATTTGAGGGGGGATACAATGCTGATTTGCAAAACCACTTATAGGCATTCCATGATGCTTGTGCCTTGCAAAATATCAAAAATAAGTGGAAAAAGTTAAATTTATTTCCTAGGACACTCATAAAAGAAGCAGAAAGTTGGTACCAATCCTTAGAACCAAAATCCATTCATAGGTGGAGTATGATGCTACAACTGTTCAACAATAAATATCAAACATACTCCAGAGTGTCCAACTTGCATAAGCAGATCTAAGGATGGAAGTAGGGTAATCATGAACCCTTGGATGCTCCCATGGGCTGATATTATGCATTGTTACATTGTTGCCCGAGCCATGATTACGCACAACGAGATCAACTCCGCCACCTTGTAGATGGGCTAAGACATGAAACTAGGAGAACCCTTGGAACATATGCCCAAGGGAGATTATCATAACTTAGGTTCCATGAAGTCCATAGATTGTTGGAGAAAGTATCTAAAGAAGAAGGGGAGCTACAAAAAAGAGAAAGTGTGGAAGAATATAACTACGATCCTTCCCTCTGAAAGAAGGGAGTAAGATTCTGTGAGGAAGAGGATGAATCACCACTTGAAGAGTTGGTGAATAGAAAAACCTTGCCGCTTCAAAAGTTAACAACCAAAGTGTCAACTAAGGTAGATCAAATGTGAGACTCCTTAGACAGTATATTTGAAACCGTTTTAAAAATCGTAGAGGAGTCTAAGGAACGAAGTAGTGACTCTGATAAGAAAAAGAGGAGAGATTCAGACCATGCATGTAACAAGGGTAAGGGAAAGATGACTATCACCGGTGAGGTTGTGGATTCAAATACAGATAATGACAGTGGATGTGAGATCTACCAATATGACCATCCTAAGGGATGTTGCTCCATAATCTCACATCTACAAGATTCTAGGATGTATGCGCTCAACCCAAGACTTAACAAACGGCAAGCACCCCAGAGGTTACCTTATCCCTAAGGTAACCCAAGGTAGTTTCACCAATCCTTAATGTACTATCCAAGTGGAACTTTTCCACAACCTATCAAGAAACACTAGTAGTGGCAATACCCACAGTCATGGGGGATGCCACCGCCGAGATAACAATACCCTTACCAGCAACTAGACCCGTATGGCTATTACGTGTAATAGCCAGTTTCTCCAAGTGACTCTATGGCTCACATAACTCCACAAGGTCACTAACAAGTTTGGGAGTATTTAGAACTCCCTCTCCTAGAAAAGATAACCCACAAGCATACCATCCTCCAAATCCATCTGCATCTCTTACACCGATAGTTCCACTACCGCCCGCTCCAATGATGCAAGGGGAACTCCCCACTCAACCATAGCAACGTAATGCTATAAGAGATGTAAACCTTTAACCCACTATTGGTTCTAGAAACCATACAAAGAGAAGATCCTTCTTTAGAACCAATAGTCCAAACAAGCTCTCATAACCACAAGTGGTTGAGTCTTTAACCACTCCTCCATAAAGAAAGGCTTCGGAGCTCCCTTCAAAGCAAAAACAAAGCTCAACGCACATAGTTATGTTAACACCTATCGTTACTGACTGGATCAAGGTGGGACACCTTCCCAGGAAACTCTCTAACGTAGAAAGCCCCTTAATCTACCTCCAAGTCACTAGAAACAAACCACGTAAGGCTCTTCTTGACTCAAGTTCTAGAGTCAACTTAATATCACAAGAAATGTATAAAGCCTGGAACCTGCCTCCACTCAAGAAGAACAATATTCAATTAGAGCTAGCTGACCAGTCCATCACTATCCCCTTGGTGCTTGTGGAGGACATTGTTACCATTGTGTGGTTGGTCATACCCAGTCGATTTCCTAGTGATAGAAGTCAACAATAATAAAGGGGACTTCCCAATTATAATGGGAAGGGCATGGCTCAGTACCATAAACACATGCCTAGGAATTCACGATCTTTCCTTGGAAATATCTAATGAAAATATTTATGGAAAGATCAAGAAGAAGAAAGTTCCATGCATCACATATAGTGATACAGAGGATGATGACATACAGGAGTGCTCAGCGTCTCCTATATGCAACCAGTGTGCCCAAGAGACTAACATACAAAAGTGCCTATATGTAGCAACCACACAACAAGAAAACACCCAATGGTTGATAGCTAATGAGGAGAGAAACTCACCAACATGCATGGAACTAACTTAGGGAACAACTTGCAACCACAACAAAAGCATAGATACATTGGAGTATGAGCATTGTCTAGTTCCAACCCTTAATCTAAAAACATTAATTGGGAGAAGTTGGACACTTCTAAGAAATTCAAATAAACACTCATTATTTTGGATCTCTCCCTTCCAATTCAGTCATGGGGGAGATGGCCGCCTATGCTGATCATTTGAAGCCCTCAGTTCTTTTTAATTTTTTGTTTTACACATTTTTGTTTTACACATTCTTGTTTTACACATTTTTGTTTTACACATTTTTGTTTTAAACATTTTTTTTTACAATTTCTTTAACTTTTCTTATTTTTTATTTTGCAACATCGTTCATACCTTTCCTTTTATTTGTGTATGTGTGTGTTTATCCATCTTGTTAAGTTTGTCACCCAATAAGTGCTCTTAATGATGGTATGAACTGTTTTCTCTTGGTTTCTAATGTTTGGTTTTTACCTTTAAGTGATAATGTTGATACAAAGGTATGGTTCTTTTGATATAACAGGAAATGAGTCCACATCATCCATGCATCCACAAATCTTCATGGTCTCTCTTGGCTTGAAACTGTATAGCCCCTTTCTTCAAATAATAAGAACTTTAAACGAATCGGTGACTAGGCATTTCTCAAACTAAGGAAGGACTTAAGGATTGAAAAGGGTGTAGCTTCAAGGGAACTTGATGCATTTGTGTTGGCCATTCTCTTGGATACTTGGATGTTTTCTTCTTGAGTTTTCTTACCGTTTCGACATTACCCAATTATCGGGAAGCTGAGTAAATAAAAATAAAAATAATAAGTCTTTGCATGATGTGGTTCCCACGAAAAACATACGTAAAAAAAGTGGGAATTCAAAGCACACCCCTTAGACAAAATAAATATTTTGGCTACAAGCACTGGTTATGGAACTAAAATAAACATGTTCCCTCTAACTAAGGTCCTTCTCGCTTCCTGTCTTCTCATCTTTCATTTTGTCGGAATGGTGGTGGCTCTTTGGAGAAGGCATTCTTGTTACTTCTAGAGGATGGATTAGCCAAATGTATTAATGCGAAGTCACTGGATGTGGTTTCTTTGAAGCCAAAATTGGAATGGGATCTACCAAGTCACATTAATCATTAAACACACAAAGGGCTATATACCACCTTATTCTTGAGACTCCATTCCATCCTCTTTTGTCCATCATTCTTTCTCCATTACTCACATCATTGTCAGCTATATCATTAGTGTATATTTTGGTTGACGGATTGTTTTCTTTTTGGTAAATTCTTGTGGTTAATACTTTAACTCTTGTTCCAAGTGACGTTCCCAAAGCCTATGGACTCTTTGAATGTGGGAATGTTAGGGGATTAAAGGGCATGAGCCTGCTTTGGGAAGGACTCACTGGCATTCCTTTGTGATGCATCAGTTAATTTCTTTCCCTTAAACATCTTTACAATTAACCTTATTTTGTTCATTTCCACCTTGACATCTATTTCATTGACATTACAGTTGTCTCTTTTTCTCCATCTTTCTTATTCCTTTTCTTTCTCCATTCTCTCGCTATCGGAGGTTCACTCTTAGTCATGGGGGTCCTAACCCAATTTTTTTAATTTCTCCTAACCCCTACACCTTCGATAGTCACCAATATTATATCTCCAGAATCTCCAATCAACCATACCACAACTTAGCCAATGGACCTTTCAATGAAGAAAGGTATCAACTGCATTGTGATTCATTTACCCTTGCTAATATAAGACTATGTTGTATGTGCAGATGGCAATCATACAACAATGGACTGGATCTGGATGGAACACTCGAAATGGATCGGTGCTGAAGTAGTCATGCAAGGAATGAGATTGATGGCGTGCTTATGGATAGACAACGAAAGGTGCAATCTTGGCATTGGTAGTAGCAAACTTCTTTTCTCTTCTCTCTTATCTCTTAGCTGCTAAATAAGGCTTGATGTCAAATGTATAAAGTGTTCACTCTTCTTTTCATGAACACCAGTTTTGTCATGTTTTGTAATGATGATCTGTTCACATGTCGTCCCATTCGCCATTAGTCCCATTCAAGTCAATAATCCCATACCTTCCCAATATTTTGTAAGGAACTAGAGGATGAGTTTTTATTTAGTCATGGGGGTATGATGAGACACGATATCGCATCAGCCGTGATATTGCATACGTGATGTATCATACGCGATATCGTGTCTTCTCCCGCGATATCGCATATGCGATATCACAGTCCACCATCATTTCTATAAATAAGAGGCAGCTTTCCCTTGTTTCACCATCTAGATGTAGACTGTAGCCAAAATCTTGTCATTTTTCCATTCTAGAGTTAAAATAATTTCCATGTTCCTGCAGTAGGAGTCCCAAAGTGAACGGATCTTTATTCGAACAATTTTGTACCTAAGCACACAATTGTGTATGGTAATAAAGACAAGCTTTTGGATAAACCTTGCAGTGGATGGCCTAAGCTAATGAGGATTTAATTATTATTAATTATTTAAATTCTTTCTTAGGACTTAATCTCTCTCAACCCTCAACTCTCATAGTTAAGCGCATTCAGTACGATCACTTCGAGCACATGCATTATGCTTGGTAATCCCAGTTACGAATAGCATTTGGTAATCCTAGCAGTGTTGCATTAGTTCAAGGTGTGAAACGGAAAGTGGGAATAGATACTGATGCTAGCATACTTAAGGCTTAGTTAGTTAAAGTAGTTACTTAGTCTCTTCACCCTTTCCTCTCTTAACATAGGCGATAAAACTGAAAAGATATAAAAATCATATACCTCAAGTTCACTTAACCATACAACTGTGACAAGTACAAGTGAGCTTGGGAAGACAATGATTGATTAACCTTAGGTGTTCCATGAGGTGTGTAGGCACTTAGTCTACGGAGTTCGACCGGATCATGTGTGTAACGCTTGTATTCGTATGGTTGAGTGTAGGGGTACCTCGCCACTCATCACTAATGAGATGGAGCATTCTTTTGTAACCTTTAGCTTAGGGAATGATTGCTTTAGTTCTAATAATAGTATCATTTACATGACAATTAGCTATGCAAGGGACCCTTTCAATCTACAAATCATACATATCCTTAGACTTGTAATAAGAATTATAGTATCCATGTTCAAAATAAAAAGATAAGAGGAGATGAATTCTCCTTACCTCAACCCCTACTATGGGAAGAAACCCATGTTAAGCTAACCATTCATATCAAAAGGAATAGGATCTTGAATGTTTCATGTGTAAACATAGGTTGACAAATCTATGATGAAAATCTTTTAAAGTAACTCCAAAGTCATTGTATCATATGCCTTAGCAATATTAAGCTTATCAAACTTAGGAAACCTAGCATTATGTGTTGAATGCATGAGCTCTTGAACAAGAAGGACTTGATCTCAGATATATCATCCTTTAATAAAAATAGCCTACTACATACCATGAGAGAAGGCATAAGAGGTTTTAGCCTTTAAACATGCATCTTATTGAAGATTTTGAGAAGGTTATTACAAACTTGAATAGGTATAAAATTAGTTGGTTGAGAGGGATCATTAATCATTATTATTAAAAAAATTCTTGAATAGTTTATTTCTCTCCTAATTTGGTCCCAATTAAGCATAAAATTAAAATAATCTATAATGTTTCCACCTAGTGAATCAAAAAACTTCATAAAAAATTTTTGTTAGTCACCCATCTAAATGAAGGGCCAATTAGCCTTCATTGGAAAAATAGCATCAAAACCTTCTTTCTTTGAGATAGAAGCCATTAATCTCTAGTTATCTTCTTGATCCAAAAATTGTTAAATAGGAACAAAGATAAGGGAGGAACCTACCCTATTCCAAATTATTTACTAGAAATCCTAAATTACTTGGGTTGTCTTCTCTAGATCAAATATGAGATCTTTACCATCTTGTATCATATGGATTATTTTTATTCACTTTTAAAGGCTTTGGTGGTTGTAAAGAAAAATTTTGTATTACAATCCCCATCTTTCAACTATATCATCCTAGATCTTTTATCTCAATATGCTTCTTCCTCCTAAGAGATCCAATGTATCTCCTTCAAGGCAACAACTTCCTCCTCCATTAAATCATGTTATTGTTCATACAAGCCTTGAGTCTGATACAACCTTTGAGTATTTCCTTCCTTTATAAAAAGGAGTACTTATCTTGTTTAGCAAGCTCTTTTCTTTCTTGTTTAATATAAGAGAGGTCATTCTTAAAAAAATCTCTTGGATCCCATCAATTTGAATATGAGGCTCAAGTATCCAAAACTAATTGATTCAACCAAGACTTCTTGAATCAAACTATTTCAAAGGAAAAAGAGCATGAAATTTTTTAACTTTCAACTTCTTTGAGGAAGTAGAGTAAAGGCATGTGATCTAAATCTTTTCATTTAAAATTAGTAAGTGAGACATGCATATTTATCAAGCTTGAATAGCTTATCCAAACTTGATCAATCCTAGAGAACACTTGATCTACACCCATCCTTTTGTTACTCTAGGTGAGCTAATAGCCTTGAATGTTCATGTCTACAAAGTTAAAGTCCTTCAAAAACTAGAGAAATTATCAACTTCCTTGTGGATGTGCACAATCTTTTCCTAATTTTTCCCATTCATATAATATTTGATTAAAGTTTCTAGTGATAATCCAAGCATTATGATCAAGAACGTTGATGAGTGGCGAGGTACCCCTACACTCAACCATGTGAATACGAGCGTTTTCATGCATGATCTAGTCAAACTCCGTAGATGGACTAGTTGTGGCATCTAGACAGTTAGCCTTAGGTCATAGTTTGTTGTCTTCCCACCTAGACTAGTATTAGCTTTGTCACACATAGTTTAGTCTAGAGTGAGGTGTATGATGGGTTTCTAATCTAATGCTACTCCTAAAGGCAATGGAAAGTAATGTTTACTAAGCTACGAGAAAATGGTAAGAGAGAATATAAACTAGCCTAAGTGTGATGAGCATCCATTCCTTAATCATCTGTACACATCTTTGACCTCATGCATGATTACCACTAGGATTACCAAGTGCATGGCCTAGGTACGCCACTGGATTACCAAGTAGTCACACTTAAATGCTTATGATTAAGTCATACTCATTCTACATTTAACATGAGTTTAAGGGTGAGAAGAGATTAACTAAGAAAGTAGTAAATAACAATTAAATAAATAATTAATTAAACTAAGTGAATGCTACAATGATGAAGTAATCTCAATCTTTATTTCTGGTCATGTGCGTGTCCAAGTACGCCACACTCGAATAAACGATGTTGTACAATTACAATCACCACACTACAGGCATGCACTGAAAAATAATTCTAACTCTACGAAGAAAAAACTGCAAGATTCTGGCTAAGGAACTAAAAAATGGATGTGAAACAAGGGAGAGCTGCCTCTTATTTATAGGAATTGAGGCAGGCCACGATATCACATACGTGATATCGCGTACGCGATATCGCAGCCCATGGGATATCACAGTTGCGATATCACGGGTGTGATATCACAGCAGCGATATCATAGCTAGCAAATTCATGACTCATCATACCCCCATGACTAAATGAAAACTCATCCTCAAGTTACAGAGAGAACAAGCTCCATTGATTACACAGTGGATAGGTATGGGATTATTGAGTGACTAGAATGGATTCATGCCGCAGTGTGGAGTCAAAAAAAAATTGAGACACAACACAAAAGAAAATCTTATAATTACAAAATTGGTGGAACTCATGTAGTTCCTGGTGGCGGTGGCTCCTCCATAGGTGTCTTTCCCTTTTCTTGCACTTCAGGTCTTGGGATTTGATGGCGTTGAAGTATGGCCTAGAGTTTCTCCTCTTGTAAGGACTTGAGTGCCTTGGCATGCATATAAGTTTGCACTTGTGCCATAGAGGTATCCCAATTAGCCTTCTCTTTTTCTTCTACCATCCTTTTATTCTCTGTCAACAGTTTATTAAGTTGCTCAGTTCTAAAAGTGTCTAGCTGGTTCTGTGTAACCTTTGGCCCTGTATTCAGAAGGTTTAATACTTCCGAAATGGCTTAAATAGAGAAATCAATAGTCACACCACAATTGTTAACCATGGTGCCTTCTTCCTATTGTGCCAAAATTGGTATGTTTCCCCTAAGTACCAGGCATTGATTTTAGAGAGGATAGGCCATAATGGGGATCCTTTGAGGTGATCCCTAACAGCCTCTAGAGCAAATTCTGTGAAAGGTCCAAAGTTTAATTCCATGATCGCTACAGTGAATATGGACCTTTCATGGATTTTCAGAACACAATCCTAGGTCAACGTGAGATATCGTCCCTGTTCAGATGCTGTTGCTGCTCCTCCTTTTGCTTGCCTTGATTTTATAGTAGTAGGGTCTTCTTGGTCAATACTAAATGATTGTTCCTCCTGCTCTGCATGTTGTTCGGCAGGAACTTGTCCTTCACCTCTCCTAGGTTTTTTAATCACACCTTGAGTAGGACCTTCTTGTTTTCCATGTTTTAGGACCATCTGCAATCACACGGGGCCAATCGTTAGTAAGGTTGTTACCAAAGTTAGTTTATAACTTATTGCTTGCCTTAATAGATTTACTTTATTTCCATGTGATGTTAATTATTGGAAGAACATGTCCCCTAAAGATTATAATGTTGAGTCCTCTTTGCTTAGGTGGTTTCCAAATTTAATTTTCTGGTATATCTAAGGGGATGAAATTGTTTTTAACACATTTTATTCTTAATTTTACAACTAATTATCCTTAAATATGTCCTTTGGGTGATGATGAATTTCAAAAAATTTATGCACTATTCAACATGTTCCCCTCCCCCCACAACTAAGCTGAACACTCCGGGATCAAGTAGGTTTAGACGAAATGAAAATCGGAGTACCAGTGAACAAGATATGGATATGAAAGCAAGGGATGTGCAATTGCGAGTTGTAGAGAGAAATTTGAAAAACTTCCCCTATGTGAACAATTGCAAATAATGTTGATTAGCACAAGGGGGTCACATATATATTTTTTCATCGAAGTTAGGACACTTATAGGATGTACCAAATTTTTAATATTTCTTTGAAATTAAACGATGTAAACTAAGGGCATCTAGACGATTGTTAAAGGGTTCCAGGGTAATTCAACTAGTTCTGAAGGCACAAAAATTATGATGGTGTGGAATTTATTAGTAAGGACCTCAGATGGAAGAAAAAGGCTATGTGATAGTAATAAGGGAAAGAAAATTGTTGCCAATATGCTAAGGGTAAGAAATGGTGTGTGTGAGCTATGTCATAAGCGAAGATTACAAAAGATTACACAAGTCGGTCCTCCCCAAAGCAGGTTTCAACCTATAATGCCCTTGTGTAACCATACTTAAAAGTTCCCATAGACACAAAAAGGGTTAAATGTAATCTACACTAATTCCATGAAACACACACATGTAAATATCACCAGAATGAGGTAAGAATTCTATGTTACACATGACACGAGCTACAATTACACAAACAGTGAGATGAGATGAACTATAGAAAGGGATTGTAGAGATTGGGACATGAGGTAACTGACCTAAGCCACAATGAATCCTACATGTAAATCATGATTAATGTGTCATTAACCCATCATTCCAAGATCAGGACCAAGTCCATTTCTATTAATCAGTGACATCGCATTGTTTCATCCCATGAGGAGCAACTATGAGAGNGATCAGTGACATCGCATTGTTTCATCCCATGAGGAGCAACTATGAGAGTACCATAACAACAAGGTGTACGATCACTTGGAGTTGTGTTTATGGGAGGAGTGATTTTTGTTTTGTGGCACTTCCTTTGTTTTTTTTTCTTTCCTTTTTTTCTGATTGCTGAATCCAGAGAAGCCACCAACCTTTAGGCATGGGTGCATGTCTTTCCAATGGGACCCCCTAGAACAACATTGGATTTTTGAATGCCCTTTTGATTACTCTTACTCCCATTTTCATTAGATCTACAAGGATCTTAGTATAAGCACGTTCCATGACAACTCCCACAGACATCACCAAAGAGAATCCTTAAGTCCCCTTGATGTCACACCCTAATCATTCCCTCTTGGTCCATCCTTCTTCATTCTGGGTACAATGAACACAAAATTAATTTTAAGTTTTAACAATGTCAAGAATATCACTGTACCCTTGAATAGAACCTCTTATTTGTAGAATGGATGAGTGGGTGTAATGGGCTCATTGTCCAAATAATTGATCGTTCGAGACTTGACAACATAGAACACACCTCAACCAATGATCCACATGAGTGTTTTATTCGTAGATGAGATTACTAACAAAAACGTAAGGAGACAAAAAAAAAAGATAAAACAAGAAATTGAAAAATGAAAAACTAGAAAAAAAAAGTTGTAAAATTAAAGAAAATGAAAAGTATTTATTAATCCTGCTTACTACTAGAATGTGGGATATCCCTCATAGCTAAACGGTTGAGGATGGAAAGGATTAATAATTGACGATGGGGATCCTTGCATGTTGGAAGTATTGGAACTTGGCCATACTTACCTCGTTGGGTTTCACACATTGGGTTATAGTAAGCATAGTGGGGCAATTTATACAATGTAGTTTCCAGATTATGATTTGACCCACTATGATATTTAGGACCATTAGATGATATGCAAGGATCAGGATGATGCCTTCCATGACTGTGTTCATTGGGCAATATGGTTGTTGGAGTGTTAGCTGGTGGCCCTGATGAAGTAACATGAGGCATTGGATTTGAAGATAAGGGTGCGCTACAGTGTTGGTCTTGTGCTAAGTTGGATGATGCAGTGGCCTTGGAATTGTGTTGTCCCTGCCTAGGATCATTTCTAAAGAAGGAACACCTTTAGTGTTGAGGAGGCCTCTCACTGCTGTTGACAGTAGTACCACAAGTGGAATTCGTGGTTTGTTGCTGTGGCACAGGCACCTTAGGAATAGTTGGTGGCAATGTGGAAGGAGGGAAAGGATGAGAATGTTGAAAATTATAAGAAGTGTAAGGTGCACAAGGTGGTGGTGGTGTTGAGGACATGGGCTAATAGTATTGTGGAGAATGGTAATATGGTGAGATAGGGTATGTTGGCCCAATTGGGGAAATAGGATGTTCAACTAGATAAGCATTTGGATTCAGATGATATGAAGGGTGCCTCCAATGTAAGGGTGGTTTCCCCCACAACTGGGATTGTTGCCACCATGGTCAAACATAGTATCTCTGTATGAACTCTGGATGTAACGTGTTTTCCCAATGCTTATATAAATGTAACAAGATTGGGCATTGGCCCTTGGGGTGATCGTACAGGCATATGTTGCATTCATATGTATGATCAGTAGTTGAGCTCTTATTTTCTTCATTCCTTCTTTCCAAATGTCTAATGTTTTGTCTTGCTTCTTGGGTTGCCAAAGCTCTATCTTCAATAATATCGATAACTTCTCCACACTTTTTATGCGTCCATTCCAACATCTTATTAATCTATGCCTTAACTTGCTCTAATGATTTTTGTTCTAGCAAAGATGGTTCTTTCTCCTTGTGATAGGTTGATTTCTCCTTTTTATGATCATGGACCTTTGTTAAGTTGAGATTTTGGTCCCATTGATGTTTTTCAACACTCTCCCATCTAGCCATTTCTCCTTCTTCTTTTGCTACCCATTTAATAAGCTCTTGGATTTGATGGGTTCGTAGTTTGTATAGTTGGCCTTGGGCATACATCCCTAGGGTCTCTCTTGTTTCATCACGCAATCCATCAATGATATGGTACATTAGCCTTTCCTTGGAGAACACATGGCCTGGATAGTTATTTAATAGTGCATGATATCTTTCTAAGTCCATGTCCAACGGTTCATGTTGTGCTTGTTTCCACCCTTGGATTTGTTTCCTCAAGGTTGAAACTCTTGCATAGGTTTGATATCTTTTTCTAAAGAGTTCTACCATTGTTGGCCAACGTTGTATTGAATTTGGTTTTAACAATCTATACCATACTTTTGCTTGGCCAACGAGTATCATAGGAAAGAGCTTGAGTTTTTGCCAACTATTATCAATGTTGTTCCATGTACAGGCATCATAGAAGGCTTGTAAATGTTGTTACAGATCTAAGTCATAGCCTTCTAAAAATTTGGAAAAGTTGTTTAAATTGAGCCTGGGTAAGAGGCTCTCTTTACGATGCCTACATGAGATTTGAACAGCCTCTTGTATTGGTGTTAGGCTCTTAGTGGCTAGCAAGGGTTCATCATCACTAACTAGGTTGTGAGTTTATGAGTTCGGATGATGTTGCCTTCATTTATGTTGGCATTCTTGATTTTCTTTGTGATCTCAAATTTTAGTTCTACGTCAATCCCTTGAAAGATAGTCATCCATGTCACAATCTAATGTTAAAGGAGTAGAGGAAGAGAAGGAACTGTAAAACTCGTTATAAATTTTGTAAGTCTTTCAATCATCCCCAAGTAAGTTCTTGTTAGTTATTCAGAAGGTCCTAGGCCTTTCGGGGCCCCTCGTTCTATGGGATGTCTCATCCTCACTAGAGGTGTAAGAGTTGGATGACGAGAGTCTTTGAGTATTCTTGGGATGTTCATAAACGTAGGGGACTCCTACATAAGGTTGAGTACTCCAAACTTCATTTTCATATAATTCGCCAGTTCTCCAATGAATTTCCTCACTAGGTATGGCCTTAGTGTAATCTTATAGAAGAGGCATGATTGTGAAATTTGTGTGTGAATTTATGTGTGACCTTTTTTATATATAATTATTTCTTTCTAAAAGATATATCATTAAGTCCTTTACAACTACCTTGTATGATATAACTAATCTAGATAACTAGCACTGTCCCCAGCAACGGTGCCAATGCTAAGTGGCGAGGTACCCCTACACTCAACCATATGAATACGAGCGTTACACACATGATCCAGTCAAACTCCACAAACTAAGTGCCTACACGCCTCATGTAACATCTAAGGTTAATCAGTCGTTGTCTTCCCAAGCTCACTTGTATTTTTCACAGTTGTATGGTTAAGTGAACTTGAGGTATATGATTTTTATATCTTTTTAGTTTTATCACCTATGCTAAGAGAGGAAAGGGTGAAGAGACTAAGTAACTACTTTAACTAACTAAGAATTAATTATCCTAGAATCAATATCTGTTCCCACTTACCATTTCAAACCCCGAACCAATGCAATGCTGCTGGGATTACCAAACACTATTCGTTATTGGGATTACCAAGCATAACGCATGTGCTCGAAGTGGTCGTATTGAATGCACTTAACTATGAGAGTTGAGGGTTGAGAGAGATTAAGTCCTTAGAAAGCATTTAAATAATTAAAAATAATTAAATCCTCATTAGCTTACTCCATGCACTGTAAGGTTTATCCAAAAGTTCGTCTTGCTTGAATAAAGATCCATTCACTTTGGGACTCCTACTGCGGGCACATGGAAATTATTCTAACTCTGGAATGGAAAAATGGCAAGATTTTGGCTACGGTCTAGATCTAGATGGCAAAACAAGGGAGAGTTACCTATTATTTATAGAACTAGAGGTGGACTGTGATATCACGTACGCCATATTGCGGGAGAAGATATCGCGTACGATACATCGCGTATGCGATATCACGGCCCATGCGATATCGCGTCCCATCAAACCTTTATCGAAACTTAATGAAGTTCATGGAGTTGATCCTCCCAATTCTAAGGGTCATAAAAATTAGTGAGGTAGACATCTTAAGCAAGTAATAAAAATATGAGACTTTAAGTAAAGCTATAAATAATTTCAACCTATTATTTATGAGTGTTTCTAATCCATCAACATATTTCTTGTAGTTAACAAAGAAAGAATACCAGCTAGCCCACTATAAAACTTGCCTTTACTCAGACTAAACCTTAGAATTCCCCTACATCACTAATTTCTTGAGGATATTTCTCTTATATGGGGTATCCTAGTCCCTATAATTCCAAGAAATAATATTCATGATCTACTTATAGACCATTTTTTGTAGACCTCCTTCGAGATTCCTTAGTTTCCTGAACTCAAATCTTTTTTTTTTTCTTCTTGATTTGAAGCTTCTAAAAACTTGGACTACCTATCTTTTTAGTTTCAAAACATACCTTGAATTCTTTATTATTCTCCTTGAAAATATGATCTCCAACAAGTTCCAATGATGGGGTGGAAGAGCCTCTTAAAGGTATGGCCTAGCATCTTAAAGTGAGCTGCAAATTTGTTCTAGTTAATAGTTAAACCCAGCTGCTAGGACATATGGTCCAAGCCTCTATCAGTAGCCTTCATTGCCAAGATTATCTAATCTACATAGTTGTTAGCAATACAAATAAAGCCTTCAATGTTTAGTCTATGTACATCTTTAGACTTCTTGTACTAGTTCATTATATCCATGGAAACTATAAAAAGATATGATAACTAGGGATCTCCTTCATGCAGTCCCTCTCAAAGAAATGAAAACTTCTAAATCTTCCTAGTAATTTAAAATAAAAAGATACTTTTTTCTTAGAGGTTGATGCATATATTAACAAATTTTGGATGAAATCATTTCCCTAGCATGACCTTGGCTTGGGATTTCCAACTAAAAGTATCATATGCCTTCAAAATATCATGCTTGAGAAACATACCTAAGAATTTTTCCTAGTGAATGGAATGCATAATCTCATGGAGGAGTAGGATTTGATTCTAGATATATCTCCCTTCGAAAAAACTAGCCTATTCAATACTAACAAGTGACAATATGAGGGAATTCCTTCTTCTAACAAGGAGCTTTACAAATAGACAAAGCAACATCTTATACATCCCTATAAGCTAGAAGTAACTTGATTGGATAGGATTATTGACATTGGGATTAAGCTAGTCCTAGAGTAATTAATATTCTTTCTAATCAAGCCCCACATAAGCATAAGATTAAAATCATTAATGATGTTATCAACTAATATGCCCATGAATTCCTTAAAAAACTTTATCATCCAACCATAAAGTCCTAGGTCTATACCATATTTCATAAACTATATAGCTTCTGAGAGCTCCTACTTTGCAAAGGAGAAAACTTGGATGTCATTATCCTCCTTGTTGATGACCTATTGGATGGGGAACATGATAGAGAAGGAATCACCCCCATCTCTATATCTTCATCCAATGCCTCTATGAAGCTTATGCAATTTCCTAGGGTTTATAAATCATTTTCTTAACATATTTAATGATGAAATTAGTTTTTCTCCTTTTTTTATAATGAAAAATTTAGTACTTATATCCCCATTTCTCAACCATTTTATCCATGATCTCTTCTTCCAATTTCCCTCCTCCTTCATCTAAAATTTCTAGAGTTGAATAAACATGTTATGTTCCTTCTCCTCTAGAGTCGTCTTCTCTTCTTATCACCCCTATATATGCATCAGTTGTTTTTGTAAATATACATAAATAACTTTAAAGGAATACTTATCCTCTTTTAAAATTCTCCTAATCTCATACTTGAGCTATTATAGACCCTACTTTAGAAATTCATTTGGATTCTCCTCAAAAGAATACTTGTTATAGATATCATCAACCAACTTATGAAGCCATCCTTTCAATCTAAATTGAGGAAAGTAGTACATATCATATTTTGAAAATATCATAGTAGAGTTCTATGATCATAAGCCTAATGCTCATGATCTGTGACTAAAACATATGTGCTAAGAAAAAGAGTAGATCTAATTTAGACCAAGTCAATCCTAGAGAGGATCTAGTCTACTCTCTTCCTACGATCACTCTAGATGAAATAACATCCTTTGATGTCAATATCAATTTAGCCAAAATAATGAATGAAGTATAAAAATTCTTGACTTCCTATAAGCTTAAGACAATCTCCCCCTAGTCTTCTCTGATTTTTATAACATTTGGTTAAAATTACCCAACATGACCCAAGCATTATGATTAGGAACCTTTACAACAATCTAATGCAATTCCTAAAGATAATCCTCCTAGTCCTAGGGCCCATAGAAATTTATAAGCTAGATTCCCTAAGTCTACAAAAAGATACTAATACTTTAGTTGGACATTTCTAAGGGTTCCATTGGCAACTTGGAGAGTGTGGCAAGTCCTCAACTTGCCCTCATTAGTCAACCAAGAAAGAGTTCCATTCTTGCTAAAGCAGAAGATTTCTCTACATCATCTAAAGCTTGTTTTCATGAAGACAAATAATCTCAGAGCCTTCCATTTATAGTAGAACTTTAAGGGTATCTTTTATAGAAGGTACCCTATTCCTTGAAATTCCAAGAAAGGATCTTCACAATCTACTAGTAGACCATTCCTTATAGACCACTTTGAGTGTCCCTTGAATGAACAAATCAAGTTCCTATTGTATTTTCTTAATATGAACGTCTTGTAAACTTGGTATTCTTAGTTTCGTTACTTCCTAAAGAATATTGAAGCCCTCATTATATCCTTGGAGGATTTTTCACTTGCCTAGTTTCATAGGAGGAGTTTAGGAGACCTTGAGTGTGAAGACCTAGAGTTCTTCATTTTATTTTTGTTGATTAACCTCATAGATGGCTAAGGGTGGTCCTAAATTGGTTAATATTATGGGTTTATCCAAATTGTTAAGGGGTTAGAACCAATTTCCCTCAATCTATGCAAAGAAACTATTATTTTATTATTTAGCCTCTTTAGCCCTCTTAGAGGAAATGGCAAACCTAGCCATCCCTACAAGGGTTTCCTTGCCCTTCTTCCCTTAGGGAAAGGCTAGACATACCTTTCACATGAGGTTAATAAAAAAAAAGCAATCACAAGACATAGAACTTGACATAGCTTATATACTTCATGAGGAAGTAAAGTTATCAAGCAAGATGAAATCACTAAAGAATCCTGCTAGGGTTCTAAGGAACTCCTTTGTCTAGATCTTTCATGAGACTACTAGCAATTTAAATCTAGACCAAGGCTCTTATGAACAAGTCTAGATCCATATGGACCTCTAAATGCTAATGGGTGGAGGCTAAACCCTGAATGCCAAAAAACCATGAACCTCCTATAGGATTTTTTCTTGATCCTACTCATTCTAAAATATAAAGAGAAATAGGTCTTTTATGAAGGATTAAATCTCCACATCAACTAGTTTCCAAGAGGAGGCCATATTTGATAATATATAACCTAGGTTTCCCGACAAAAATCATCTACATAGTCTACAAGTCCTTAGATAATATCCCATGGTTCATACAAAAACATAGCCTCCTAGAATCATGTAACACTATATCAATATCCGCATGCCATAGTGCTAGATCCCCAACCTTACAAAAGTGTTAGTTACATTAGGCTTTATATCTCTAGCTACCTCTTTTCCCAAATTTTTGTCCTTGACTTCTCCTATAAGTGTGCCTCTATAACCATTAGACAATCCACCATTGAAATCTATCCCTGAATAATCTATTGTAGCATACTTAAGCATCACATAGCTTTTTGCTAAAGCCTCCTCATTCATCCTAAATCTATTGTTGGTGCTCTAGTCCATCCCCCTCTACCACTGAAACTCTTATACTTCATAGCTCTACCTTCAAAATTTTTATTTCTCTAGCTCTTTTTCATTTTTCTTCCATCACTCTTCCCAACCCAAAGCTAGAATTAGACCTCATAGGTATCAAGTTAGAATGTTTGTAATTACCAATTTTCAATTATATTGGATTACAAGAATTTAAATGTAAGATTTGAGAAATTAAGATTTCTAAAATGTCGAAAGCTATAAATCTGGGAATTAAACCTTTAACCTTTTAGAATATTTTTTACTAATGATCATGAAAATATTTAAACTTATGACTTGGTGACATGGAAAAGGTTAGAAAAGAAAAGAAAAGAAACAATTAGTTAAAAGAAATAACCCATTATCTCTTGAATTCTAGTAGTATAAAGAGAGAGAAGAGGGAGAGAGATGTAAAATAAGAAGAAGAAGAGCATAACCATAAGGGAATATTGTTGGAAAAAAAAGGACAACAACAAAAAATGACTATGGCTATTATAAAATATAACAAAATAACTTGTGTGGCTAAAACAGAAAATGCACAACTACAAAAGAGAAATATTTTTCCCACTACAAGATAGTGAAATCAAAGAAATATGAATTAAACAAAAATCCTACATACCAATACATTGCTCTAGGTAAGAAAGAAATCTATTCAAGAAGGTTAGATATCCTTCTTTGATATGTTGAGTGATGGATAGTAATGGCTGATCATATTAATTCAGTTTATTTTTTCTTTTCTTTGGCTTCAATATCTTTTAATGCTTTGAAAATATTGTTCTTAAGATCTTGAATTATTGAATCCTTGATTTTATTTTTGGATCTCTCCACCACTCCTCGATACTCTGAAGCATAAACAACTTGAATGAAAGTATTCATTTGTAATGATTTACAAATACTCATAATTATTTAGGGCATTTTAGGCCTAAATATTTTCTAAGAAGGATAAAAGATCCCTAATATAAGGATTAACACCATCAGCAAAAATTGAGAGCATCCTTTGGCCCATGTCTATGTCGATTTTTGAAATCTAAAGAATTTTGAATTCTTAGTTTATTAATGGAATTGGTTTAATGATCCACTCACCCTATCTTCCCCTCCTTGAATGCTTAATCCTTGGATTGGAATTTTGAGTCTTATTTATATACCTTCTCAAGTCTAATTTTAACACTTTTATTTGATGAAGAGGACAATCATAAGGGATTGTGGGAGGAAGAAAAGGAATAAAATAAAGTTATAGTAATTATACAAGACAACAAAATAACTTGTGTGGCTAAAATATAAAATGAAAAATAATAAAGAAGGTTGTGGCTACTCCAAAAGATAATAAAATTAAAAAAAAAATCTTAGTTAAGCAAAAATTGAATATACTAATAAATTGTTCTTGATAAGTAAGAAATCTAGGCAAGAAGGAAAGATATCCTTCTTTAATATGTTGGGTAATGAATAAGAATGGCTAATCATCTCAATTTAGTTTATTTTCTCTTTTCTTTCTTGATGAAGCATTTTTTGCATATGCTATGATGAGGTCATAGCTATGATGTCATTGGCTTTTATACAACATCATAAATACAAAGTATCTAGGGGTGGTGAAGTTTATAAATACTCACTACGAACTACATTCAATGCACCTTTTGGGCATAGTTGTAATGAATCTTTTGTAGTTTGATTCTATAACACTTAGAATTTAACAATGATTGCTTGTAACTACAAACCAGGTTAGTAAAGTCTTGCATAAACTTTGATTTTTAAACCAGACAAATTACAATTCTATACATCATGTTAGTAGAATACTGCATAACCTTTTATAGCTTTTTTATGATTGATTTTTTTCATAAAATTAGTATTGGCTGAAACTAATATATGAATATTGTGTTTTGTGCAAGTTAGAGAACATTAATTTGTATTTTGGAAACATGAATTTTCTTTATTTATTATTTTACTGTGAAAGTATCAAAATCATTCATATCATGAGGACAACATGTATCCTCTATATTAAAAAATCTAAGATGTAAGCAATGTATTGGAAGAAAAAAATGACATTCCATGATAGATCTTCAAATTTTGGCTCATGTATAACAAGTATAGGACTCTTAAGGCTTTTGTATTAAGTATCCAAGAAAGAAAGCATCATGGTTGCTATAATTTTCTTCTATTGCAATATATTTGTTTTACAAATATTATGTTTTCTTACATTTTCACTATCTATATTATTGATTGTGTTTGGTTGTATATAATTTAATACTTGTAAGGTGAATGATTAAGTTAATTTACCCATTTTTGCACTAGAAGGTTATAAATATGATTTTAAACTTGTTTTGATATTTGTACTACAATTTGTATACATTATGTATCTTAAGGATTCTCAATCATCCTAGTAGCATTCTCTTTCTGCTATATCCTCAAGATACTATTTACATTATTTAATTTACTTTTCATGTTGAAATGATTATTGTCAATGTTGATTTGATTATTGCTAAAAAAATTTCATCCTTGCATTTTTTTTGTAAGCATTTCTATAACAATCCATATTTTGGGCATCCCTAATATGTACGATTGAAGTTGGAAAGTACTGATGGATTACAGGCTAGTTGTGGAGATTACTTGAATCCTTGTGATTTGCTCTCCTTTCTTATGGTTTTTATTGTTTAGATTTAGAGGTGAGTCATCTTAGATTCTTCCCCATTTACAATTACAAGTTTTTGTAAGCATTCATGGGATGAGTATTATTTATTTTTTTCATATGATTTTGATGCTATTTGTGGGCTAACAGGTTTTGTTTTATACAGATGAAATGCTATTTGATGTATTTTTATGGGAGTATTATTTTTTTTTCTTTTTTAGTTAATTTCTAGTGTGGGTTTTGTAAGAATTGTTCTAATAATTTCTATATGATTGGGTTTTACCATTCCATAGCTTAGCTTTTGCAATTAGATGATAGAATTACTATGATTTTTCTTATATGGATGCTGATGAATCATGTTTTGTGTGCTCCAACATCGAGTATTTGACATTGGGTATCCAATGTTAGAGGTAGGACACGATGTCATATATTCAACATCGCAGGGTATACACCATCCTATAAATAGTGCTTAGGCTCATGATTTTGATATCAGTTTGTTTCATAGAGTTAGAACATTTTCTAAGTTCCTATGGTAGGATTCTAAGCATGTACAAATCTTTGTTCAAACACTGATGTACCTAAGTGTAATGGTGTGATAGGAATAAAAATGAACACTTTTGACAATCCTTGCAGCACTAAGAATAGATTAATGTTTTCTTTAATGCACTTTAATTAAGTAATTAATTTCCAGTTATTAATGAACACAAGCATGACGACTTCGAGCATATGTGTAGCACTTGGTAACCTAAGAATGCTTAATGATTAGTAGCCTAGCAGTGCTATACATGTTTAGGATGTGTCTAGGAAAGTGGGATGAGTACTTGTGTTAGGTTAGCTAGCCAATAGATAAATTAGATCCTAAATTATTCTACCTTTCGTTATTGTTGTAGGTGATTAAATTTATAAAACCTAAAATGATAAAAATCATATA
This sequence comes from Gnetum montanum, assembly GCA_015680685.1. Taxonomy (NCBI): domain Eukaryota; kingdom Viridiplantae; phylum Streptophyta; class Gnetopsida; order Gnetales; family Gnetaceae; genus Gnetum; species Gnetum montanum. The sequence goes on from MNCI01025861.1 coordinate 581,048, forward strand.
TCTCAATTACACTTGAACCATATCCATGAGCTTCACAAGTGTAGTTAAGAAGACAATGAACATTCTCAATGCCCATTTCACTTTCTAGAAGAACTAGTGCACTAGAGAACTATAGGTCTATGGAATTCAACCAAATCATGCATAAATGCCTTAGTGATTCGTATGGTTGGGTGTAAGGGTACCTCACCACTCATCATTAGCACCATTGCTGAGGACCTTTTAGTGGTTTTATGCACTATCTAGGACCTAGTGGAAGTCATTCAAAATTGTTGGGATGAACCTTAGAGTTATATCACATCTTAAGTTTACTACAAAAAATTTAAGAAGCACATTGCATTATTATTTTCTAACATAAAATGTCTTCTTCTCACAGGAGTGCTTCTCTTCCCAATTCTGATGGAGCTCATCAACCAATGCCTCAACGATATCAAATAGTATATGCTCATCCTAATGAGTATGTGCCCAATTTCACCTTCATCCTACATCAGGATGAACAACTACAATGGTGTGACATGGAGGTCAACATTGTGTTTTTGCTCGATCGATCTATTCCAACAATGCTTCACCAAATGATTATCCATCTAGGTCTTTAGGAACATCATGTTGAGTATTTTGTGCAAGATAGTAATGCCAAGGATTATCATCCCACTAAGGCACAACATCTCTAGGATCGCCAGTTAGAACAACATCATGCATTTGTGAAGGGAAAAGGATTTAATGATTTCCAATTCCTATTGTACCAAAACAATGATGGATAATCCTTCTCTAGGGGTTTTCTATTTAATGGAATTCCTCTCTTTGACTTCGGTGATGGAGGTCAAAACTAGAACTTGTAGTCCACGATTCACAATCTTGGTTTTGTTAAGAATGGATTCAATGACAAAGAAGGATCCAAAGAGGCAAGTTAAGGCAAGGATGTGGACAAGAAACAAGATTGTGATCATGGTCACGATCACTGAAGAGGTGGTAGTAGGCACCATGATGGTGCTGGTCCTCCTTCCTCTTCACCTTTGTCATGTTCTTCATCCTCTAGCTTTGATCACAACCACAGGAGGTGAGACCATGATGGAGATGACCAAAATTACCAACGGAACCAAAATGATCGAAGGGACCATTGGGCAAGGTAAGAACAAGGGTGCAGACATTCAAGAGAGGCACATCGCCATGAATGAAGGGGTAGTATACGGTCATAGGCATCAAAATCAAGGCCTTGATGAGCCTACCTAAAGTATGATCAACATTGCAGAGGCAATACAAATTTTAACAAGGCATGTAAAGGATAGTTGAATCAAAAAACTAGATATGAACAATATCCCTAGGTTCAAAGGGGGATATAACTTAGATCCAAAGAACCATCTTCAAGCTTTTCAAGATGCATGTGCTTTGCAAAACATAGAGAATGAGTGGCAAAACTAAAGTTGTTCCTAAGGATACTCATTAAAGAAGTAGATAACTAGTATCGATCCTTAGAATCTATCAGACGATGAAGTACGATGCTTGAATTATTTAATGATGAATATTAAACATACTCTAAAGTGTCCCACTTGAGAAGGAAAATCCAAGGATAGAAACAAGGAGCACATAAACCCTTGGATGCCACCATCAACTGATACTATTTCTTAATGCACAAATGTCCTGGCCATAGTTATTCCCAATTGGATCAACTTTGCCACTTTATAGATGGGTTTCAATCAGAAATGAGGAGAATCCTTGGCATCTACAAGGGTGACTATTAGAATTAAGTGTCCATCAAATATAAAGACTAATTGAGTAAGTAACTAAAGAGGTTGATGAATCAAGAAAAAGAGAAAGTGCAGAAGAGTATAATCACCATCCTTCCATCCGAAAGAGGAAGGTTCGATTTTGTGATAGTGAGGAAGAATCTATACTTGATGAGGTGGTGAATAGGAAAACCTTACCACTCCAAAGATTTTAATATGAAATTATGGCCAAGGTTGATCAATTATGGGACTCCATGGATAGTAGATTTTAAGTTGTCCTAAAAATTACTAAAGAGTCCAAACAACAAGGTAGTTATTGTAAGCATAGGAGGTGTAAGGATGTTGACTGTGCCTATCAAAGACGTAAGGGAAAATTTGCTACAATAGAAAAAGTTGCAAGAAGAAAATTAGATGTTGATGGTGGATGTAATGTCTACCAATATGAACATCCTAAGGTATGTTAACCCATAGTGTCACACTTATAGGAGTCTAGGGTGTATGCTTTGAATCCATAACTAACACAAAGGCAAACATCTAGAAGATTACCTTATCCTCAAGGTAATTTTACGTAGTTCCACTACAACTGTAGCGACCAAAAACATCGATGGTTGGAATGAACGCTGAGAGGTTGTCAACTGGCGACAGTCTCAACCCTATTTCCCCAGGAGGGCCATGCTGGATGGGATGGCAACTGGGCACCCTAAATAGTCTGGTCAATCAGACAGGGACTTAGTCGATGTCTATATAACCTTTTGCAACATGTGATTTGAAGAACGAAAAACTGGTAGCGCGAAGTAATGCTTAAATGTAAAAGAAGCAGAAAATAGTGTAAAATGCAATAATAAGCAGGAGACAAAGTAAAATGCAATTAGAAAAATGCACCGCTTCGGAGCTACAACTTTGCTTTGTTAAGATGGATACAATCAGTTGCATAGCACTGGGAAGTGCAGAGATCCCGAGCGTAACCAAGACATATAGAGCGAGACAGTTGTGTGCTTGAATGTGGAATCAGGCGTTAACAATGCAAAGTGCTACCAAGGTGGTAGGAAAGAGTAGAATAGAATGCCAACTAAGAATGCTAACTGTTTATGATGTTGAAAGAGGAAGCTTACAATGCTCGAGGTTATGGTCTATCTTGCTTGCTTATCAGCCAACAAAATCGTTAGCTGAATAGACTGCTCAGAAAACCCAAACCGAAAGTGCAAAAAGAGAGCTCGAGTGTCGGGAGCCCAAAAGTCTGAGTGTCCCAGTGCCCAAACAAACCAAGAGCTAGATAGAGTTTAAGCATCACTCATTGGGGTATTTATAGGACCAAGGGCACGTGAAAGATGCAATTTGGACACCACGTGCCTTGAGCCTATGCTGACCTGTCTATGCTGCACGTGCCTACATGGCCATTGGGCGAGCCTGCCACACCGTAATTACAAACTTGCTGCATCATAATTACACTATCAGAGCAACGGTGAAATTAGGTGAGATGCATTAATGTCGTGTAACCACTTGCCATGCCCTATCATGCTTCGTGGTGTAGCATGTTTGGCGTAGTGTGGCATCTTGTCATGTTGTGCTACACTACGCAACATAGCGTAGCATAACCATCAATTTGAAGTAGAAAATATGCGTTGTGTCCCACTGCATGTGTTGGGAACCTTCGTAGTGTTGTGACTGCTGGTTGCAGATTTCCTACACTCTACTACGCTACATAGCGTAGCAGCTATCCTTAGTCACAAAAACATCGCCAATTTGTAAACTTTGTCTTTTGCACTACGAAACTTGCAAACTTGCTGATCCTGCCCTTTGAGATGCCTTCTGTCACTTCCATAGAATTGCTACACCTCACTACGCCTTGTAGCTTAGCATAGCGTAGCAGCAAACATGACCTAATTTTGGCCAAGTTTGCCACTTTTTAACAGAAGGAGACATTGCGGAAGGACTTGAAGTCAGGCAAGGGGACTAGTTGTCCAGCTTTTGCTACACTACGTAGCACACCATAGCATAGCACTGTGCTTCTGCGAATGTCTTCTAGAGCTTGCTACGCTACATGGCATAGCATAGCGTAGCAAGACTCCTTGACTTAGAAAACTTGCTAAAGCAGACAGTCTGAAAATTAGAGCATCCATCTCCTAAAGAACTGCTATAATGCTACGTGAATTGCAAAGACCTAGTGAAGTAAGGATGTCTTCGAATTTTTGGATGTTTCATTGGCCCATCTTTGTCGACGTCTGGAGGATAGGCTCAAGAGACGTTGACAAAGAAAACGAAACACCAAAGAATGCATGATGCTAACGTTGTTGGTTGGTGAGTGTCAAGACGTCACTTGGCTACACTTGAGAGTGTTATATTAGGCTAGGGACAAAGATGAGGTTTAGCAAAGTCCCTCGTCGGAGTGCTCATGAGGGACTTGTTCACATTTTCATCTTTACTCTAACCTTCGACCTCATGTAGGATAGGTGTTTCCTTCGTAGGATGAGTTGCGTTACATCCATGAAGGGTTTTGACCTACCTACAGATGCTTCCCATGTGGTGAGCTACGTTACGCACGTCATGGAATTTGCACTCTCAAGTAGTCAAGCTAGTCAAGGAACTCACTTTGCGATGCTGTAGCACTTGCTGTTGTGGCTTGGATGTGCTTTCAACCATGCCCTGTAAGCACGACGGAGAGCGAAACAACCATGATGCGAAGCGAGGGCAAAGGTCTTGCTTACTACAGACGTTGTTGAAGCTCTTGGACATCTGTGCTAGTGAATAGTATCCAAAGTAGGAAAGCCAACAACAACCTTGGTAGCACCAGCATGGAGGAGTTGGCGTCAAAGGCACCGAGAGCTGCTGTGAGTGCGGATGCTCTGGAATCCCTGCCAAAGGCATGCATTCTCAATTTAGCTATGGGATCAGCTACGACATAGCTAAATTTCATTTGAGCCAAGGCATTGGTAGGGGGCTGGAGGATGACAGTATGATGTCTGGGCCACAATACTGCTGGAACTCCAGCGGTGGGCACTGGCCGAGGAACTACCGTCAGGACGGTGGGCCATGGTGGCTGAAGGTCTACAGGGCTAGTGTGATGTCATACAACATCTATGGAGGGTCAGCACAATGCCAAGGGTGGTAGTGTTGTGTGCTTTCTAGGTCGTGTTCCCAGTATGTCGTGAACTGCATTCTAGAGCTGTAATGTCCCACACCTGCGTCGGCACTGTGCATGCTCATTCGATGTATACTTGGCATAGACGCATGCTAGGGATGTGATGCAAACCTAGTTTAAGATCCTGGTAGACCGTGTGCTGGTTTAGAGTCCCAACAGACTGCTATGCTAGTTTAAGCTCCCAGCAGACCATACATACCAGTTTAATGTCATGGTAGATGCATCGTGCCAATTTATAGTCATAGCGGACTAGCTGTGCCATTTTTACGTCATAGTGGACGGTTGCTGCCAATTTATCGTCATAGTGGACGCTACTCGTTGCCACTAGTTTAACATCATTATGGACGCTGCTTCATGTTGTTGCTAGTTTAACGTCGTAGCGGACGATGCTTGGTGCTGCTAGTTTAATGTCATTGCGGACGCTGCTTGATGACGTTGCCAGTTTAACGTCGTAGCGGATGATGCTCGCTATCGTTGTGCTTCAAACGTAGTATGGCTTGAGGTACGAGTGATTCACCGGATTGGCAAACTCATTGTCATCCATGTCCGCCAACTTGAAGGTTCCATTCCCAAAGGCTCTAGTGACCATGTAAGGGCCTTCCTAGTTGGTTGAGAATTTTCTCACATGCTCATAGACAGCCTTGAGGATGAGGTCTCCCTTCTGTACTAGCTATCGATGTGGGTCTGCATGTTGCTTTTGCTGTTGCTTGCTCTGGTAATGCTCTATGTGTCTCAGCATCTTCACGTGCTCCTCCTCTATTGAGTCGAGGTTGATGATCCATGACTTGTTGTTTTGGCCTTTGCTCATAACATCCAAGAGGATCATCTAGAGTGATGGTACCTGCAACTCAAGAGGCAACACAGCTTCAGATCCATAAACAAGGCTATAAGGAGTCTTACTTGTTGTAGTTCTACATGTCGTTCTGTAGGCCCATAGAACGTAGAGGATTTTCTCGTGCCACCACCTCTTGCTGCTGCCAAGCATCTTCTTTAGCAAGTTGATGATGGACTTATTTGTAGCTTCTACCTGTCCATTCACCTATGGATAATATGGAAAGGAAAATAATTGCCTCATGCCTAGGTTGCTGCAGAAGGTTTGGGTTTCCATACCACTGAATTATGGTCCATTGTCAGTCACAATAGTCATTGGAAGCCCAAACCTTGTAACGATGTTATCCAAGATGAAATGGCAGATTTTTTGAGATGTCGTTTTCCTCAAGGGAATGGCATCCACCCACTTAGTAAAATACTCAGTGGTAGTGATAATGAAGCTATGCCCTATGGAGGACTTAGGCATGATAGGTCTTATGAGGTCTAGTCCCCATCATTGGAAAGGCCACGTGATTTGCATTGGGTGCAGGTCTGTAGGTGAGACGTGTATGATATTTTCGTATCTCTGGCACGTGTCACATATCTTGACTTTTGACAAGCAATCATGCTCCATGTGAGGTCAATAGTACCCTAGGTGTCTGATTTTTGTAGCCATAGCCCTGGGTGCTATGTGTCCACCACACAACCCCTCATGCACTTCATTAACTACCTTCTGCGCCTGCTCCCCACCCACGCATGCTAGCAATATCCCATCGTAGGAGTGTCGGCACAAGGCGTCATTCCCCATGAGCGTATATTTATGGGTACACTTTTCAATCGCATCTCTCTGAGCAGATGTTAATCCACTTAGGGCTTCACCATGTTGCAGGTAGGCTTTAATGCTAGCATACCACTCCTGGGTATCCGTGGCACTGATAGAGGCCACATGTCCTGCTTGAGTGATAGGCTCAGTACATTCGACAATCGCAGTCTACAGACTTGCAAACAAGTGTGGTGGAATGTTTAATGCAAGGGTAGCTAAGGCATCTACCATAGTGTTCTCATTGCGTGGCACGTGTTTCACATCTGTGGTTGTAAATTTCTTAAGCATGCTTTTTTCTCGGTCACACTAGGGTTGTAGATGCGTAGCTCTGTAGGCATAGACCTCGATGATTTGATTCACAACTAGTTGCGAATCACCGCAGATTTTCAAGTGTTGTATGCATAGTGCTTGGGCAGATAAGAGCCCTCTGAGTAGCCCCTCATACTCTGCCACATTGTTGGTGTACGGGAACGTAAAATGATAAGCAAACGGGTGCATTTCCCCAGAGGGAAACGTAATGATGACACCTACGCTACCTCCTCACACAGTTGAGGTTCCATCAAATGTAGAGTAGCTTCTAGGTGCGATGGAATGATGTTGATAGTGCCAACATGCTCATCTGGGAATTCAGGATCTATAGTTGTGTGCTCGTCGATGGGTGAGGCCGTAAGTTGCGTTGCTATGGCTTGACCCTTAGTCAATGATTGGCTTACATAGTGAAGGTCAAACTCCGCAATTATTGCTTTCCATTGAGATATCTTGCTACTTTCATACAAGTTGTTAGTGATAGCCCAGAGTATGTTGCTTTTGCAAATGATGTTGACTGCACTATGAAATAGATAGTGCCTCCATTTCTTTAATGCAAACACTAATGCAAGGCAATGCCTCTCTACTTCTTTGTATTTTTCCTAATGCACTATTAATGCATGACTCAGGTAGTACAATGTTATCTCAGATCTGTCGTCTCGTTTCTAACATAGTAGTGCTATGATAAATGTGTCGGAGGTGGTAAGGTAGATGAAGAAAGGCTTATCCCTTTGTGGCAGATGCACAGTTGGGAGGTGCGAAAGCTCTTCCTTCAATTCATTGAAGGCTCGTTGACATTGGGTTATCCACTCGAAGTCAACCCCTTTCTTTGAAAGATGTTGCATGGGGTGTAACTTGTCAATCAACTTTGCTATAAACCTTCAAATGAATTGTACCCTACCTTGTAAGCCACGTAACTCCTTAAGGTTTGTAGGAGGTGCTAGGTTGACGATGACCTTGACTTTGTCAGGGTCCACCCTTATTCCGGCCTTTGATACTATGAACCCTAACATGTGTCCGGTTTTCACACCGAAGACACACTTCTTAGGATTAAGGCGTAGATCATGCATTTGGCAACACTTAAGGACTACCCCTAGAATCACGTGGGTGATCAACTGCCTCCTTGAACTTGACTACTATATTATCCACGTAGTCATTTAACGTTTCTAGGATGTATTCACTGAAGATGTAGGTCATCACTCGCTGGTAGGTTGCTCTAGCGTTCTTGAGCCCAAAAGGCATCATGCTGTAATAGAAGATACCCCATAGGGTTATGAAGGTTGTTTCTAGCTGATGCTTCAAGTTTATGCAAATTTGGTTGTAGCCAGAGAAGCTATCCATGAAGGATAACAGAGCATGACCAATCATAGTGTCGATGACTTGATCGATGCTTGGAAGTGGGAAATCATCTTTGATCATCACCTTCTTTAGATCCCAAAAAACTATGCAGATTCATATTCCTCCAGTTTTCTTAGAAACCATGATGATGTTGGACATCCATTCCAAATAGTCAACTACGTGGATGAAACCAGCTTGGTATAACTTGATGATTTTATCCCTTACAGCTATTGCGATTTCTGGTTTGACTTTACAAGCCTTCTGCTTGACTGCCTTCATGCACGGGTCTAGAACGATGTTGTGCTGTATCAGCCTTAGATCTAAACTTGGTATATCATTGTACAACCATGCGAAGACTTTGACGTTGTCTTGCATAATCTTGGCTACGTTTTTGTGCATTTGCGCATCTAGGAGGGAGCTAAGCTTTAATGTTTTCACTTCTCCCTTGGTTGTGGTCATAGGCATCTCAACGAGAGGGTCCTCAGTCACATCCCTGACCTCCAAATCTAGGGTTCAGAGTAGATGCTCAGGCCAGTCTGGGGATGTTTCTAAGGCCGCTATGGTGCTAGCTGTGGTTGACCCCGAGTCAATCAGGTCTGGGTTTAGTTGTCTCATGAGCTTGCCATGTGGACCTGCTAAAGGTGTGGAGAGATCCTGATGGATTTTCATTTTCCACTTAAACTGTCAAAATGAGATGAAAGCCTCGTTAAGAGGCACTTGTTGGTAGCAACCATGTATAGCAAAAACTTGCAAAGTAATGAGATGTAACGTAAGGGTTACAATTTTTCCAGTTTAAAGTCATGGTAGATCATTATGCCATGGAGATGCAGAGTTATTAATAGGCAAGATGTAAACTATCAACATGAGAACGTGAAACTACTAAGGAGAAAATGTAAAACTGCCAATGCGAAAATGTGAGATTGCTAGTTTAGTGTCATTGCAAACTACAAATGTATAACAGATCAAAACATGCTAGTTTAAGGTCCTTTCGGACCGCGAAAGTTGCAACTGCACTAGGGTTTGCTAGTTTAAGGTCTTTTCGAACTAGTAAGAACGTGAAACACCACAAAATTTTAGCTTAGACACTTTGAAACAAGAACAACTCAAGCTCTTTTGGTATTCAAGAGGCAAAAACTTGACTAATGCATGGAACTCAAGCTAGCTTGCTCATGCTATCAAGCTAGCTTGTCCTCCAGCATCCCAGCCCCCAGAATTCTAATTTTAGGCTCAAAAATACTCCATTTTCATTACTCACGCCCAGGTCACGCTGGGGTCACGCTTGCAGTGTAAGCCCAACATGAGTTGCCAAAATGACCTAAATCAAGGCACAAACAAGCTCAGACTCAGCATGTAGGTAACCCCCAAGGACAGGAAATAGTTCTACTTGTTCACGAGCTCCAAAAAATCAAAATTCGAGCATGAAACATGGCATTCTGACTTGATCACGTTGTGGTCACATTGAGGTCACACTGATAGCATGAGCCCAGCATGACCTATTAAAAGTGGCTCAAATGAACACAAGCACAAACTCAAATTCAGCATTGAGGCCACCCTAGGGAGCAAGCAGTACTTGCACTTCAAAGAATAGGTGTCAGAGGTCAAAATTCAGCTCAAAATATATCACTTCCAATTGGTCATGCTAACAGCATGAGCCTAGCGTGAGCTACCAAAAGTGGCCCAAATCCAAGCATAGACAGGCCCAAATTAAACATGCAGGATGCCCTCAAGGTTAGGTAGCAGTCATACTTTTAAAACAAGTCTTAAAGGTAGAATTTTGACATAAAATGCATCATTTTTGGTCACGCATGCCGAGGTCATGCTGAGGTCACGCTGGCAGCATGAGTCCAACGTAAGCACTGGTCACGACCAAGCAAAAGCACTTCTGACGCATGTTGAGGACACACCAGGACCAAATCAACTCACGCTGGGAGCCCTAGTGAAGTAGAGATGCCTCAAACAACCACCGAACCACTCAAATTGACATCCTGCAGTAGTTGATTCAAAAGATCATGAAGTTTCAAGTGAGCCAGAGTCAATCCCTCTTGGAATTCATTGTAAATTTTCATTGTAAGCCTCACCATCTATGAGCTTATTAAGCTCTTACGCTGCTTCCATGGGCGTAAGCCAACTTGCAATTATAAGATACAATGCATCTGGCCTAGAACGTAATCTGCCTATGTACACCTGTCACACGATCCATTTTTCATGGATCTCACAGCCATTGACCTCATTCATGAATCCTACTCCTAAGCCTAGAAAAATGTATAAATACCCTGTTCATTGACATAAACAAGGTGGGCAAAAATTTGAAAAATAAAACTAGCAATCCTAAGCCCGGATGCACGTGATTCCCAGCACCTATGAACACCTCACATCATATTAGAGCTTAATGTTCAACTTGCAACGCAACTACGTTTTGACTAGTGCACATCCTATTAATTAATACAACATTTTTCATTTTTTTGCTTTCCGTTGTGCTGTTCTGGTTCATTGTTTGCATTATTCCATTTCATTTCATGTTTCCGCATACATTCTATTTACGTTTACACGCTATATTGCACATTTACGTTTTGTTACATCCCGTTCTCGCATTTTACATTTCATGACGATAACCCCAACATAGGCCATTAGCGTACGCTCGGGAAAGTCCTTGGTTGATCTGTGTGCAAACCATCCAAGCCACTTTGCCTTTGTTTTTCCAGCTTGCCCTCACGTGAAGGTAGGGTCAGCTATATCTCTTCAGAGATCTTTCGGCATTCATTTTTTCCTCCAGACTTACGTTGACGATTTCGGATAGTACATAAATTGGCACTAGAAGGAGGGCCAAACTTGTTTTCTATTTAATAAAAATGTTGATCACATTGCCTATTAAAATGCCATGTAGATCAAGTGTTGAAACTAAAGCCTAGCTTGAGCTACTCATGTTAACCCCTATCAGTCATGCTGGCTTGTACATGCTGATAAGTCATGCTGGCTTGCACACACTAATAAGTCACACTGGCTTGCACACGCACTGATAGGTCACCCTGGCTTGCACATGCGCTGATAAGTCACACTAGCTTGCACACACTGATAAGTCATGCTGGCTTACACACACTAATAAGTCACGCTAGCTTGCACATGCTGATAAGTCATGCTGGCTTGCACATGCGCTGATAGGCCACACTGGCTTGCACATGTGCTGATAGGTCACCCTAGCTTGCACATGCTGATGCCAGTTACGCACGCTGAGTTTGCACATGCTAAAGCCAATTATGCATGCTGAGCTTGTGCATGCTACACAGTTGCACACATTGCATTGTGTCCATACCAGCTTGCTCAAGCCAGCTGCTCATGCTGCACACTGTTAGTTTACACACTCTATCATGGAATCTTCCCAGATCAACCCCACTTATACAATTCTCACCCCAGAACAATACAACTTGATCTGTGTAAAGATCCAAGCTAACCTTCCCATTGATCACAAGGAAATGAAAGAAAAAAGACATTACGAACTCATCTATAAGGGAGGCCATAACTTTATCCCTTCATCATATGACATAATTCCCCTCATTGAATCCCACCACGAACTCATATCCCAGCTCCTCATGGCAAGGAATCAAACCTTACGACAACCCACCGTAGAACCTCAAAACGAAGACAAGGAAGATGATTTTGCAGCTCAATCCAAACATGGAGATATGTACCACACTCTCAATCCTCATACTTATGCAAACCCATTATTCCACCCTTTCACAGGAGAAAATATGCCTCTTTAGACATTTACAAGCACTCAAACATCTATTTCTCAATAGGAAGCACCCACCCCCATTCCTTCTTTCCCTATGACCAACACCCAATTCAATGTGCCCATCCCCGTTATTCCTCTGGTCACCACATTATCCTCTCTTCTACAAGTGCAACCCCAACAACTCTGCTCTCAAGCTAATATAGGAGTGACCTTCCCATCCCAAATAATTGGGATGCCATCTATGATACCCGCTTCCACATCTACCCATCACATACCACTAGTGCAAATCTAAGGAACACCTTTCACTACTTCAATTCAACACGTTCAAGGTGTTCCCTCACAACTTGTAACCGAGTAGTGGCCTACACTTGTCATTCAATAACATCAACCTGCTCACTACATCATACCACCCGTTGTAATCCCATCTATGAATGTCCCTCAAATACAACCATCAACAACCCTGCAATCATCTTTCCCACAAATCACACAACAATCGAACTATCACCATGCACAATCTAACCAACCAGCCGGTCCACCTAGTGCCCAAGAATGGGCAAAGGCTAGGAAAATAATACAAGCATTAATCGATGAGGTAAAGTGCCTAAAAATTGCAAACACTAAAGAAGTCAAGGTGCTGGATTTTTATCAAGATGATCCAATCAGCTCTTCGGTGCCACCATTGACTTTACCAAAAGGAATTTCATTGTCGCAACTGACCAAGTATAATGGAGAGGGAGACCCAGATGCCCACCTAGTGACATTTCAACTAGAATGTCTATTGCTCCAACCCTGGCCCCATGCAATTCTATGTGTATTTGCCATGTCCTTAATAGGAAAAGCCTTAGATTGGTACCAAACTTTACCCCATAACTCAATATTCTCTTTGAAGGATTTGTTACATCAGTTCGTTACCCGCTTTAAATACAATTTAAAGCCTGAAGCCACACTAGATGGTCTAATTTAGATTAAGCAAGCACCATTAGAGCTAGTGCAAAAATTCATCCAAAGGTGGAGCACAGCCCTAAATGAACTCCACGAGCCCATCCCCGAGACATACTTGCTCACCATTTTTAAAGCTACTGTGAATGACTTCATTAAGTTAAAACTATATTATTTGAGTGCTTGTACTTTGAGTCAAGCATTTGCACAAATCAAGAGCATAGAAGAGGCGACACAATCAAGCAATGACCCAGCTTATGTGGCCTATAGAAACCAACACACTCTAAAACAAAACACAACCGAGGCAATGGTGGCCGCAAGTGCAAAAGCAACCAACTAGGGCCCAACAGCTAAGAAACGTAAAGCTCCAGCTAACAAAGCTGCCAACTTTGGTGCCAACTCACCTACATTAGCAGGGGCCACCCCAAAGCCCAACTTTCAGCACAAGGATAACTCAAAGTACACAACCACTACTGATGCAACCTTCTCAACTACTTGAGCAACTCCTACAAGCCAGGAAAATCCAACACAAACACATGTCGGTGATTACCCACCAAAAACATGATAGGTACTGTCAACTACTAAGGAACCCTACCTTAGTAGCACCGAATGAACCCCCGATTCCACAACATTTTAAAGTGGACCAATACTATCATTACCATCAAATGGCTAGACATGGTACCAATGATTGTCATGCTCTGCGAGATGACTTGCAGAGAATGATAGAACAAGGCCAATTGGCGATCGACATGGCAAGTCAATCCAACATAGATGATGCCTCCTACGTTGTAAACTCAATTAGCATAGGTGGCAAGCCCAAACCTGTGCAACAACCCTTTGTGATACATGTTCCTCCCAGTAAGGCAAAAGCCCCCTCTGCCTCCACAAGAAAGGGGCCTCCCTTTTTCATCAAAGTACCACCTCATAAACCCACAACACCCTTTGTGGTAAAGGTTCCACAACAATCGTCTACTAAGATGATAAACTGGCAACAACCGTCCATCGCAACATTAAACACACAAGTTGCTCCAATGACACCAACACCAAGCCCAAGTTCTAGCAACTTCGCCATATACAAGTAGTGGAAACCCAAGTCACCAACTCCTAAAGCACAAACCAGCCCTAGCTCTACCCCTAGGCCTACTAAACAACAACCCTTATGCATTTCCCCTCCACAAGAGCTCTTCATTATGGCCCATACAATATAGGAGGCTCCCACCATGACAAACATAAATGACAAACTCGTAGACATACTATCCCATGCACAAAATACATTAAAACGTAAGAACGTAACACCTACCCTACTCGACCTCGTCTTAACATCACCAAAGCATCATCAAGCACTAACACACATGCTCACCTCCATCCCCACCATAGAAAGCATGTCTCCAATTGAAGACGCCATTCATGTAGCCATTACATCCCTTGTACCACAAGACACAAACACAACGACTCTAATCTTTGACAACAATGATGTTAAGATCCACCCCAAACAAGGGGAGGTCACGCATGCACTATTGAACACTAGTGTAAGCATCGGAAAATACACAATACGCAGAGCACACATCGATGATGGCATGGTAAAAAATGTTGTTGCACACTCCATCATCGAACGACTAGGCCTAACGCACAACATTCAACTGACCAAAATTGAGTCTCTAAACTCCTTCGATGGACCACGCATAGCCATTAAAGGCACAATCCACATAGCCTTCATGATAGGAAACCAACACCCCACGTTTACAAAATTTAAAGTCATCGATAAGATGCTAGACTACAACATGATCCTAGGATGCCCCTAGCTAGCTAGGTCATGCGTAGTGTCATCTCCCATCCACCAAGAACTCCACCTCCTCCACAAAGGGAGGGAGATCATACATGGCAAAAATGCCCCATCCACCCAATAGTCCTTCACAACCTCTGTCCGAAATGACGTTAAACTATCTTGTGTTTCCGCAATGACGATAAACTAATAATGGCCCAGAAAGGCTTTAAACTAGCATATGGCCTGGAATGGCCTAAAACTATCACTTTTTGCATTGCTTTTCTTTCATTTGTACATTTTAACTCTATTTACAACAGGTGTCACTTGATTTTTTTTCTTTCTAGTTGACTTTTATAGGATCTTGCATGCACACAGCATGACCATGCATATGGCATTACACCTTCCACAAGCAAAGTAAGAACAGTCTTGGAGCTATGACTTAAAACTAGCACCACAGAAGGTCCTGCCATCACAACCTAAAACTGATACCACAAAACAATCCTAGAGCTATGACTTGAAACTAGCACCATAGAACGTCCTGGCATCATGACAATAAAACGACACCACAGAGCTCTGTCCTGTATGACACCAAACTACCACGCTTGTCCACCAAAGTCCACTAAGACTATAAACTAGCTTGCCTCTTCATAGTCCTCCATGACTCTAAACTAGCACTGCACCATCCACTATGACGATAAACTGGCAGAGTCCAAAGGATTATGACGTTAAACTAGTCCACAACAGTCCGCCAAGACTACAAACTAGTGAGATCATCAACAACCTGGCATTATTTGAAAAGACATATTGCTGCAATCGACTGTATGTGCTCACCAAATACTTGCTACATGATCTGTCACATAGACCTTGGTGAAAATGATGTTGTTCAAGATTTTTTTTTCCTTGAAACTCCACATGATGGCTCCATTCCATTGGCTATGTTTAAGTTTAAAGTTCTTTAGCTAACTAAATCATTTGTGTTTTCCTTGTCCCCTTGGAGTTGTGTTTGCAAGATGACATGCTTGAGACATTCATGCATAGATGCACTTCACCATGACGACAAGGTATCACATTCTTCCTGACGCTCGCAACTGGGTTAATCAATCTGCTCATAAGTACATTCCTAACTCCTAATACATTCCCTATTCCCCATCATGTCCCCTTATCTTATTCAACTACATCCCCTAGATACATTGTATCCTACTCACCCGAAGCTCTTGATACACTGTTGTACACCATGATTCTCAAAGCAGTTGCAACACAAAACACAATACATGGTACATGATACAAAACCAAGCACATGAGCATGAGCACAACATTGAAAGCAAGATCTTTCAAAAATACCAAAAAGAACACAAAAGGAAAACAAGAACAAACAAAAATAAAAAACAAAAGAAAAGAAAAACAGAAAAAAAAAGAAAAAGGTCAAAGAGCAAAGTGCCTGGAAAAGGTCTTCATAACCCCATTGACATCATAGACTAAAGACCATTGGCTCTTCTCATACAAGCCCCAGGCAAGAAGGAAATTGTCTTGGGAAAAACACTCATGTCTCAAATGTTCATGTTGCACATCATCACGTGGATTTGGCTATTTACAACGGGCTCCCTTAAACATGACACAAGGGTCCCATTTCTTCAAGGAACGCACCTCCAACGTCTTGGTTTTAAGTCTGCTGAAAACCCAGCTGCTGACAAGGACCAATGACACAAATTGCTCACACAAGAGCATTCCTCTCCCACAATTCTAGCAACACTTATAACCCTTGATCATCTTTTGATTTCCCCAGTTACAACCAATCCCCTTACATCTTGAGCTACATTTCCCTAATCCCTTGTACTTTTGAACACAGTGCAATGACATCTGGCCAGGGGCCAATGGACAATGCTTGGTACTTGGTTGTTCATGGTGTTTTGTACTTCTTTGTTGATGCCTCTTTGGTGGATTCCTCCAGACATCAACAAAGAGGGACCAATGAAACACAACAAAATTTTAACTTAGACACTTTGAAACAAGAATGACTCAAGCTCTTTCAGCATTCAAGAGGAAAAAAATTGACTAAGGCATGGAACTCAAGCCAGCTTGCTCAAGCCAACTTGCTCATGCTATCAAGCTAGCTTGCCCTCCAGCATCCCAACCCTTAGAATTCTGATTTCAGGCTAAAAAATACTCTATTTTCATTGTTCATGCCCAGGTCACACTGGTAGTGTGAGCCCAACGTGAGTTGCCAAAATGACCTAAATCAAGGCACAAATAGGCTCAGACTTAGCATGCAAGTAACCCCCAAGGATAGGCAACAATTCTACTTGTTCACAGGCTCCAGAAAATCAAAATTCGGGCATGAAACATAGCATTCTGGCATGATCACACTGTGGTCACGCTGACAACATGATCCCACCATGACCTATCAAAAGTGCCTCAAATCAACACAAGGACAGACTCAAATTCAGCATCCAGGCCACCCTGGGGAGTAGGCAGCAGTTGCACTTCAAAGAACAGGTGTTAGAGGTTAAAATTTAGCTAAAAAAATATTACTTCCAGTTGGTCACGCTGAGGTCATGCTAGGGTTATGCTGACAGCATGAGCTGCCAAAAGTGCCCCAAATCCAAGCATAGATAGGCCCAAATTAAACATGTAGGATGCCCTCAAGGTTAGGTAGTAGTCATACTTCAAAAAAAAGTCTTAAAGGTGGAATTTTGACACAAAACACATCATTTTTTGTCATGCATGTCAAGGTCACGCTGAGGTCACACTGGCAACATGAGTCCAGCATGAGCACTAGTCACGACCAAGAAAAAGCACTTTTGACACACGTTGAGGACACGCAAGACCAAATAAACTCATGCTGGGAGCCCTCGTGAAGCAAAGATGCCTCAAACAGCCACTGAACCACTCAAATCGACATCCTGCAACAATCGATTCAAAGGACCATGAAGTTTCAAGCGAGCCGAAGTCAATCCCTCTTGGAATTCATTGTAAATTTTCATTGTAAGCCTTACCATCTATGAGCTTATCAAGCTCTTATGCTACTTCCATAGGCATAAGCCAGCTTGCAATTGTAAGATACAATGCATCCGGCCTAGAACGTAATCTGCCTATGTACACCTGTCATGTGATCCATTTTTCGCAGATCTCACAACCATTATCCTCATTCACGAATCCTACTCTTGAGCCTAGAAAAATGTATAAATACCCTGTTCATTAACATAAATAGGGTGGGGAAAATTTTAAAAAAGAAAACCAGCAATCCTGAGCCCGGACACACGTGATTCCCAGCACCTGTGAACACCTCAAATCACATCGGAGCTTAATGTTCAACTTGCAATGCAACTACGTTTTGATTGGTGCACATCTTGTTAATTAATATAACATTGTTCATTTTTTTTGCCTTCTGTTGTGCTATTTTGGTTCATTTTTTGCATTATTCTGTTTCATTGCATGTTTCTACATACATTTTGTGTATGTTTACATGCTATATTACACGTTTACATTTCGTTACATCCCGTTCTCTCATTTTACATTTCATGACGATAACCCCAGCATAGGCCATTAGCATACGCTTGGGGAAGTCCTTGGTTGATTTGCGTGCAGACCATCCAAGGCACTTTGCCTTCATTTTTCCAGCTTGCCCTCACGCGAAGGCAAGGTTAGCTATATCTCTCCAGAGATCTTTTGGCATTCATTTTTTCCTCCAGCCTTACGCCGACGATTTCGGACAGTACAGAACGCAACTATGCTACAATTGCTAGTTTAAGGTCTTTCGGGACCGAGATAATCAAAAATATATTTTTTTTATTTCTCGGGAAAGAAAGTAGTTAGCTTGAATCGTGTTAAGGTTTTAATGCTAACAGTGCTATGATGTCGTGGAGAGCATGCTATGCTGTACAGCGCACTCTGCATTAAACGGAGAGAGAGAGCAGTAAGTTTCCATTTTCACCATTATGTCCATAAATGGGAACTAAACCCTGGTAAGCTTGTCACTCTTACCACAAGAGTGCAAAGCCCATATTCGGAGCACAAGATGATTTCAGAGCGATTTTCCTAACAGTGAGCAAGGAAATTTTCTGCATAGCAACAAGGAAAAGAAATCTACGAGCAAGATGATGGCTTTGATGAAGGAACGCATGAATTTTGCACTTGCAAAGGTTGAGGAGGTGAAGAAAACCCTAGGGCACATGACACAAGCACACATCATGGCGCGGAAGGACACGCCATTGGCCTGGTGGGTTACTATGCTTCCTTTGTTTTTTCGTAATTCTCTTATCATTTTTTGCTTCTGTTGTTCTTTGCTTTTGTTTTGCATCCTATTTTTAGCCATCTGTATTTTTTGTTATCATGTTGTTTTGGCCTTTACATCACCACTATCGTCGTCTCAGCCATAGCGAGTGCATAAACGTTATGCCATCATTGCATGCAAGGTCGCTTAAGCTGCCATCACCGCGGTTGTCATAACCACAGGGGTTCATGCAACTTAAGTTACTTGATCTTCAAATGATGTGACATAGGACCCTGAGGAGGGCTGGGCCATGCACGATGTGATAGTGCGACATATGTTCTATTGGGGCGTATTGTTAATCATCCTGTTAGGATTAATTGCTCTGTTGCTAGACTATTTTTTGCTACACTACCGCTTTCATGTATGTTACTACGCTATGCGTGGGAAGAGGGTTATGCTATGCCATATGCACGGACTGCTAAGTATTGCTACGTTGCGTGTGTATTGCACATAGACATGATGCTAATACTTGCTAGTTGTGTTGTGTAGAATGGGGCTAAGGCCAATACTGATTATTTTGGAAAATAGAGGGGTTCTATGTCATGTGAGCAAACCTGTGGCCAATGCTCCTCCTCCCTAGATACGTGTGGGAGAGTGGGGGGTCTAGTTGAAGAAAGGGGCATAGGAATTCTTACAATTTCTCCTCGATCACTTCAGTCTGATCGTTTGGTCATTCCTAGAGGAGGAGGAGGCAGCTCGCATAACAGAAGCCATATTGCCTCGGGCAAGTCAGGGCATTCTGAGGTTTTTGACTGATGGGGCAATCATGAGTAGGTAGGGAGAAAGATCCAGTCAGCACCCAATAGGGTTAAGGTGTTTGGCTTGGATCTGGGACATGCCTGAGTACAATTGCTACCACCATTACAACACACTATTCATCGCATGTTATATGGCGACATGCTTCCAAAATGCTCAAGGAACTGTCTACTATGCTGGCGGGTGAGTTTTGCAGCCTTGTTCCACTGTGTTTGTGCGACACTGGTCATATTGGCCTAATGCTAACAGCATGCATTTGTTACCAGGTTCTTCATCAACAAGGATGGGGTTCACAACCGACTGAGTCTGCTGGCTACAGCATAGATAGCCCTACAGGAGTTCTCTTCTGCTAAGAACCTTCATGCAGGTGTGATCGGTCAATGCGGGGGTGAATACCACACCTACCTAGGTGTATATTCTATTCCCTATAATCAGTGCAAGGGGTAGGGTTGGCTGGATGAGGAGTGGGCTAAACCCTTCAAACTAGTCATGGCTAAAAAAGTTCTGGTTGAACTTTCGTCATTCTTGTTACCGTATAGGCTCGGTAAGCCAAACAGTAAGTGTCGCATGCTCGAGTGTTTCTGCAATCTTTGCATTTTCTGCATTTTTCTGCTAAACATTTTTTGTGAAACTGTTGCAGGGGCAGAAAACCCCCAAGAGGTGATGGTGGTAACCTTCGAGACATAGGGGGTAAACATCTACTTCAAATATGGCGAAGTAGAAGTGAGCCAACGCTGGATAAACTATGCAGCTTCAGACTCCTTGGTCCAAAACATCGAAAAGGCCAGGCTTATGGATCTATTCCTAGCCCTGAATCTGAGCATTCCTATCGCTGAGATGCTCTCCCTAGTCAACTCCTTTTCTGAAAAGGCAAGCCGCTTCCACATGCACATACAGGATGTCCAGGTGGTCATTAAAATCAATGACCAGCTATTCGTGGACCTGTTTGGTGTTCCTGCCGACGGCGTCCTCATAGGGTTGAAGGGTAAGAAGGAGTTGACCCTTCAAACGAAGGACATTTAGAAGTGGCTGGGTTTCTAAGGAGTGAAAAGTATTCCCCATGGAGAAGCTTAAAGATGGGTCTGCCATGGAGATCTACCCTGTCTTCCATGCTCACACATTTCCCCATCTACTTACCCAAGGGAAGGTCCTGAGGATTGAGTAGGCCTGGATAATGTGTGAGGTCATGGAAGAGGGGGCCCATTATAACTGGGCCAACTTTCTATGTAAAGGCTTGTAGGTTGAAATCTTGGGACTTCGGCAGAAATCAGAGTCCCGTTCCAACATACATTATGCCTTCTACATAGCCTATCTGAAGTGCTTCGTGAAGTTCCTGGTGGTTCACGAGAATGGAGTCTGGATCCTGCAAAATCGTAACTAGATTTCCAAACCGTGGATTTTCTAGATCCTCCAGACCACTTGAGCCCAAGATCCCCTAGAAATAATGGGGGAGTCATTCTCCGTGACGACTAAGGATTGGGTGGCTTGCAACGTTTGTGGCCAAGACAACATAGGTGTCCAAAAAGTTACAGCGGAGGAGGCCTCCTCCAACTGAGGAAACCCTTCACGTGGAGGAAGAGGAGGGGCAAAGACTATGGCTTAAACTGCAGAGGATACAACCCCCCATTGGTAAACATTTTTTTTCAATTCTTACTTTGTTATTGTCTGCCATGCTATGCTACACTAGGTGACATAGCGTAGCGTAGCACTTGCTTTAGGCTAACTTGTTTTGGACTAATGCAAACATGCTTCTTTGTCGGCAGAGGAAGAAGAAGAAGAAGAACAAAGCAATGAAGAGGTGTTGGCCCCTATGATGGGGGCAACAAATAAAGACCTAGAGGCCCCAGTCTTGAAAGAAAGGGCCCCAATCAAGAAAGAAAGAACTCCTATCGCTAAGGCAGGAGCTATTGTCATTAGAGAGAATCATCTTACTAATGAAGAGGACCCTCCTTTGAATAAAAAAATGCTGGTCTCCTAAAAGGAAAGGCACCAGTGCATGAGGAAGAGGTCTGTACAGACTTGGCAGGGACCTCTCCCAAGGTTACTACCATCGTCTCGCATCAGTAAGAAGGGAGACCGCAATCGGACCCTGGTGAGTTCGGAAATATGTTTGTCTTGTCATAGCTTCTTTTCAACCATTGCTAATATGTTTAGTTATGTAACTGCACTACTACTGATGCTGCAGGACCCCCTTCGATTCATGTAGAGTCGTGGACAGAGATCCCTGATAAGTTTACGTTCGTGCAGGGAATTGTTGACGACATGATCAACCGCCTCCAGCAGACGAACCCTGATGCAGGTAAGTAGTAGTTTTAGGTGCTATCATGTTGTTATGCTAGAGTTCCTTGAGTTTTCTAATCCTACTATGTTAATGCGATTGCTGCGCTCTTTGTGTCATGGCAGCCTCTCAACTCAAATGGGTCCCGGCACAGCACTTGAAAGTCGGTGTCGTGCCTACATTCCTGCCTAAAGTCACTGAGGTGTCTTGTCGAGCATACGTTGAGGCTTGCAAATTTTTTTTGTAGTCAGCACGCTCCTTGTGAGAGTATAAGCTCATTAACAAGGACCTGTGGAAATGGGTCCAAAGGGCTGAGCAAAGAGAGGTCGACCTGGTCACCGAGGTGGAGGATCTCAAGTCAATGAACGAGTTCCTCATAGCCTGTGACACTAATAATGAGGACTGGCACATAGCTGTGATAGACTACACCAAGTTTTGGATAGTCACGCATCAGAACATTGAAGCCACTCACGAGATAATCGAACAATGGATGCAAATGGATTTGCTAGTCCAAAACTGTTAAGATTTAAAAGACTTTAGCAGACCATTTCGAGCCCTAGCGTAGCATAGTTTTAGGCTATTTTGGGCCCTAGTGTAGCATACCAAAAGGATGGTATATGTTAACAAAGTAAAAGAGCGGTGAATGCACAAGGGATTGCAACTGAGCAAGAAGTAGTAGGGTTTCTATGCTATGCATAGCTACTTCTTGACCCACCGTGGGTTGAGTGGAATGTAGGCGAGATGTTTTTCTAGGGCCCTCATTCACATCGTTGTTCTCCACTTGGAAGGGCAACTCAAACCATGTGCTTTCATTTTGGAGACTGGCCTGCTGGGCTAATTCTCCTGCTGAGAAGTTAATGCGTGCATGAGCAAGCGCTTCATTCTCAGAGGTTATGACCTCTGAACCCTGCTCTATATCTATGTTACTGACAGTTCGTGCTACTACTTCGTCACCATGGATTACCACCTCCCTCCCTGCATATGGTAGGTGGATTTCCTGATGTATGGATGAGGAGATAGTCCTAAGTTTTGCTAACCATGATCTCCCCAAGATCAGGTTAAAACTGGGCATTTCCTTAACCATGATGAACATTGCGCTTGTGGGGAACTGGTCCCCTTCTACGAAGTCTATATAGACTATGCCCTTCACCAGGATGCATGCCCCGTTGAATGACCTCAGGCACGATGTCATTGTAGGTTTGATCTGGTCGACCAAGCCCAGCTTGTCCATAATAGGAAAGGGGATGACATTCGTGGTAGCCCCATCATCAACGTGTACCCTTCGGATCTAGTGTTGGCTGACCCAAATTGTGATAAAAAGAGGTACTATCATCACCTGACCCCTTTCGGGATCTTCCCTAATGGCGTCATCGCTGAAAGTCAATTGGGATGGTGCAGGCTCTATGGATCGCTTCCTCTTCTGCTGGCATGTCTTTGTTGACTGGAATCGCTATCAACATGTAGGTCAAAGCCTCATAGTGGGGGATAGATGTCATGATCAGGTTGTATAGGCTCAGTGTAGTTTTTTTCTATTTTAGAGCCTGCTTGACCTAGGTGAGGGCATTCAAAAATTCTTGGCCACCCCCTTGTTTAGCACTTTCCTCTTCTTCGATTCATCCCAGAAGATGAATTTCTTAAGGAGGGGCAACTTCGGATCTAGGTTCAGACCCTTTTTGGTAGGGTTTCATGGACTATGTAGTTGTAGCAATGTTCGTCTTTGGTGACAAGGGTGAAGATGCAAGGGGCAAAGATGTAGGCTAGGGAATGCCATGGGTGGTATTCCCCTTCGACGCCTCACCTGCAAAACAAACTTCTCATTTTTTAGGATGAGAAGGTTGTTCAGCTATCTTATGTGGGGTGGGGGTTGTTGAAGGAGTCGACCCCTTAATGATGAAAGGAGCTACTGGTGTTAGCGGGCAAAGTAGCATGGTTTTGCTAACATGTGGCACAGAGATGGATGCCAGTGGAGGGACTCTCAGGACAAACAGCTGTTGCAAGCTTTGATTAGCCGCTCGTGGTGCTGGTGCACTATGCTGAGGCACATGGACCACGAATGGCTGTTGAGGTGGCCTAGGATCACTGTCAATGCCGATGGCATTGATGATGTAACCAGCATTCTTGGCATTGAGGACGTCTATGTAGACATGCATAGATTGGTTTTCGGAACGCACTGGGTTGCTTTCATCCAACACCAATTTTCCCTGGTTGATCAATCTCTGGATGTCATCCTAAAACACTGGACAGTAATCTGTGTTGTGACCACACTGTTGGTGATAGTCACAAAACCTGTCCAGCCGGAAACCCTTAGGAACTAGGGGCTCATTGGGCAAGGCCAAAGAGGGATTCCTATGGAGCTCGTAATAGCATTGATGTCTGCTGATTACTTCTTGCAACATTTTCTTGTGTTGAATGTGCCCCGCTGCCAATAATTACTTCAGAAGTTCCAAAGGCTTGAGAGGCAGTGGGTGTACTTTGAGTGATCTTTATGCTCAAAGTTCAGTTTGGGTTACGCAAATGTCTTAGGTGCAGGAATTTGAGGTTGCGAAATGTTGCCCTGCTTGGGCATGGGGTTAGCTGTGAGTACAGCTAGCTTCTTATTGCTCTTGTTACCATTGTTACTAGGTCTGGGCTTGGCCTTGGTTTCCACAGTGGCCACTATCATTGTTGGGGCTTTACCCTTATCCTTCTTTGTGAAGGTGTTTTCGTAAGCAATGTAGGCTAGGTCTTTGCTTGCCTCAGCCGTGTCTTATATACTCTTAGTTTGAGCAAATGCTTGACTAAGAGTGTGAGGGGCGAGGTAGTACAATTTAGACTTAATAAAGTCATTCACTACATCTTTAAAGATGGTCAACAAGTGGGCTTTTGCGATGGGCTCATGAATTTCATTAAGGGTCGTGCTCCAATGTTGGATGAACTTCTGGACTGATTCCAGAGGCTCCTGCTTTATGCTCATCAACTGATCCAGCATGATTTCTAGCTTCAAGTTATACTTGAAGCACGTCACGAACTGGGTCAAAAGCTCTTCCAGAGTTGAAATGGATGAGTGTGGCAGCGCGTGGTACCAATCTAAGGCTCTCTCGGCTAGGGACATGGTAAAGACACGAATGATCATGTGTGGCCATTATTGCAACAGGAGACACTCAGACTTAAAGGTAACTAGATGTGCATTGGGATCCCCCTCCCCATCGTACTTCATGAAGTGGGGGAGGGAAATTCCTAGGGGTAGCATCAAAGCAAGGATTGCAGGGCTGATGGAATCATCCTAGTAAAAGTCCATGACTTGTACCGTGTCGGACCCAACAATCTTGAGGCGTTTGATTTCCTTAGTGAGGGTCTGGATAAGCTGGAATGCTTGATCCAAACCCTGCGATGGTGTGGATGGTTGGGGAACTACCGAGGCAGCCCCCACCTGTGGAATGGTGGGGGTGGCGGTGTGATCCATTGGCAGTACCGTTGGGGTAGCCCCCATGACTAGTACTGCTTGCACTGTCCACCACCTGGTAGGTGGTGTGGTTGGAGCAGCAACTGTAGGTTGTGCTGCCGAGTAGACCGCTTGTGTCACCAGTGGAGTAGACCATGACCCCGTGTTGGGTTGTACCATTTGCAGGGTTTGGTAGGTCTGAGGGAGAACATAATGAGACATCTACGAAGGTTGTGGAATATGCAAAGAAGTGAATGGGGTCCACCATGTGGACGGACCTGGGCCCACCATGATTGATGGAATAGACGTGATTGTAGAAATTGAAACAGAAGTTGCATACAATTGTGAAGTAGGCACAGCATGAATATGCGGTAGGGTAGCTGTGATTAGTGTGTGATGCATTGCAGGAATGGGCTGCTGAATAGTTTGCGGAGGCACAATTGCTGCAAATGAAACAGGAGAATAAGGACGTTGATACGCCAGGAAGGTAACATGGCTACCCGTTGCGGTTGTAGTTGCAGGTTGCGGGAGCGTAGGCGTGATGACAAAGGGAGCAGTGACAGACAACGGGTCGGCCCAGAAGGACTAGGTAGAAGTGACAGAAACGGGGTTAGTTGGACCTCCCTCGTTGGATTGGGAATCAAGTTCCTCCTGTCTGTCTTGAAAAGCATCATCCTAGTTAGACGCCATGTCCTGTTGCTCCCTAAGCCTAGCCAACTAGATTAGTTGGTCTAGAAGCCTTTGGTTTGCCTGTGTCAAAGGTATGGAAGCACTGGGAGTGGGAACAAACTCCTTCCCATCGCAGTATGCAAACTCGAAGCTACGTTTTCCATCGAATTCATGTACATCCAAAGGCAGGTTTTCCTGAACCTTCGCACAGAGGAAGTTATAGTGCTCATGTTACTAGGCCAAGCCCTCAAGTCCCTGATTTTGGTTCCTAAGGGATTACCGTGTTTCCAACATTAGGTTCAACAGTTGTTCAACACCAGTGGTTCCTTGAACTGTGATGGGAACCTCCATGTTCAAGGTGTTAGCAACAATAGTTGCGGAAGCCATTATTATGTTAAACAGTTTTACAATAGTGAAAAGTAAGTGAATCAGAAAGCTAAAACATTATGCAAACGAGAAGAGCAAAAACGTTTGCAAGCAATCAAAAAGAAGGCTTTATGTCTTGCAGGGCTCCCAAGGAACCATCAAGGTGACCAACCTGTACCACACAATGCATAAATAATCGGAAAAGGATGTCATGTTTATGCTAGTGCGTGATAGGGTACAGAACGCATGCAAGACTACCGTAAGATAGGCAAGTCAGCTAGCAACTGGAGGCTTTATGTCCTGTAGGGTTCCCGAGGAACCGTTGAGGTGACCGATCTACACCGTACAAGGTGTAAACAACCATAGAAAAGTGTCAAGTTTACGCTAATGCATATCAGGGTGTAGAAGGCTTACAGGACTACCGTGACATGTGGAAAAGGCACCAAGGGTCCTCCTTCTAGCACCAGAGAAACTGTAGCGACCGAAAACGTCAGCGGCTGGAATGAATGCTGAGAGGTTGTCTACCGGTGATAGTCTCAACACCGTTTCTGTGGGAGGGCCATGTTGGATGGGATGGAAACGGGGCACCCTGAATGGTCTGTTCGATCAGACAGAAACTTAGTCGATGTCTATATAACCTTTTGTAATGTTTGATTTGAAGAACAAAAAACTGGTAGTGCGAAGTAATGCTTAAATGTAGAAAAAGCAGAAAATAGTGTAAAATGCAATAATAAGTAGGAGACAAAGTAAAATGAAGTTAGAAAAATGCACCACTTCAGAGCTACAACTTTGCTCTATTAAGATGGATACAATCAGTTGCATAGCACTGGGAAGTGCAGAGATCCCGAGCGTAACCAAGATGTATAGAGCGAACTCAGGTGTTAACAATGCGAAGTGCTACCAAGGTGGTAGGAAAGAGTAGAATAGAATGCCAACTGAGAATGCTAACTGTTTACAATGTCAAAACAAGAAGCTTATAATGCTCGAGGTTACGGTCTATCTTGCTTGCTTGTCAACCAACAAAATCGTTAGCCTACTAGACTACTCGAAAAACCTGAACTGAAAGTGTGAAAAGAGAGCTTGAGTGCCAGGAGTCCAAAAGTCTGTGTCCTAGTGCCCGAATGAACCAGGAGCCAGAGAAAGTTTAAGCATTTCTCATTGGGGTATTTATAGGACCAAGGGTGCCCAAAAGATGCAGTTTGGATACCATGTACCTTGGGCCTATGCTAACCTATCTATGCTACACATGCCTGCATGACCGTTGGGTGAGCCTACCATGCCATAATTACAAACCTACCACGTCGTAATTACATTGTTAGATCAATGGTACAATTAGGTGATGTGCATTAATGTCGTGTAACCACTTGTCATGCCCTGTCATAATTCATGGTGTAGCATGTTTGGCATAGTGTGGCATCTTGTCACACTGTGCTATGCTACGCAACGTAGCATAGCGTAACCATCAGTTTGAAGAAAAAAATCTGCGTTGTGTCCCACTACATGTGTTGGGAACCTTCGCAGTGTTGTGACCACTGGTTGCAGATTTGCTACGCTACGTAGCATATCATAGCGTAGCAGCTATCCTTAGTCGCAAAAATGTTGCCAATCTGCAAACTTTGTCTTTTGCACTAGGAAACTTGTGAACTTGTTGATCCCTCCCTTTGAGATGCCTTCTATCACTTCCATAGAATTGCTACGCCTTGCTATGCCTTGTAGCTTAGCATAGCGTAGCAGCAAACATGACCTGATTTTGGCCAAGTTCGCCACTTTCTGATGGAAGGAGACATTGTTGAAGGACTTGAAGTCGGGCGAGGGGACTGGTTGTTCAGCTTTTGCTATGTTGTGCTACACTGCATAGCACACCATAGCGTAGCACTATGCTTCTACAAATGTCTTCTAGAGCTTGCTACACTACATGGCGTAGCATAGCATAGCAAGACTCCTTGACTTAGAAAACTTGCTGAAGCAAACAGTCTGAAAATCAGAGCATCCATCTCCTGAAGAACTACCGTAACACAGTGCGAATTGCAAAGGCCTAGTGAAGCAAGGATATCTTCGAATTTTGGGGTGTTTCAACAACCATACGAGCAATATCAATAGTTGCAGCAACCACAGTCATGAGTGCTAGCACCACTAAGGCAAAAATACCCTTACAGACAACCTGATCCATATAGGTATTATGTTTAGCAATCCTTATATCCATGTGACTCCTCTAGTCATGTTTCTACTTTCCAACCTTGATACTACCCTCCTAATAATTACTAAATGCATTCTCCACATGCAAGGAGGGATACCACCTCTTACCCTTATCCTTTTCCTGTTCCTACACATCTTCCTCCTCTAGTCACATAGTTAACACTTACTCCATCTATGCAGGGTGAACTACCAACTCAACCACAACAATGTAATGCTACTAGGGTCGTTAATCAACAATCGGTTTATTAATTGGATAGGTCAAATACTTGATCAAAGAAAAGACCTTTCTTTCAATCCCATATTCCACCTAAGCCCTCAAATACACCTATGGTTGACAACCTTGTCCCTCCATCTTCCTTTGTATCAAATTCCTTCAAGTCCTCCTCAAACAAAACATCACCCAGGATCCATACAATTATGCTTACTCATGCCGTATCTAATTGGATCCATGCTAAAAACCTTTTCAAGAAGTTAGCAGATTGATGAGATGTGATATGCACAAGTCGCGATATCGTGGCCGCCGTGATATCACATCCCATGCGATATCGCGTACGCGATATCGTGTCTTCCCCTGCGATATCGCATACGCGATATCGCGGTCCGCCACCAAATCTATAAATAAGAGGTAGCACTCCCCTCATAGAATATAGAGTTAGAAGTAGCGAAGCTCTGGTAGATTGATCACCCCAGAGATAGAATATTTTCCATGTGCCCGTAGTAGGAGTCCCCCAAGTGAACGGCTCTTTATTCGAGTAGCTTTGTACTTGAACGTAAGTTGTGTATGGCAATAAAGATGCACTTTGTGGATAAACCTTGCAGTACATGGATAGTTTAATTAATGTTATTTATTACTTTTCTAGTAACACGGCATGAGTACGACTTGGTTACGAGCATTGACGAATGTGTACGGCTAACCAAGGAATCGGCTACTCATCGCGATTAGATTCTCTCACCCTTATCTCCTAGAACGTGGAACGAGTACGACTTGATTACGAGCACCTAGGGATGTATACGGCTAGTCAAGGAATTGGCTGCTCATCACACTTAGGCTAGTTAGGTGCCTCAGTACGACCGCTTCAAGCACGTGCATTACGTGTGCTAATCCCAGTAACGATTAGCGTTTGGTAGCCACAGTTGCACAGTTCAGGGTGTGTACAGTAAGTGGGAACGGATGCTAAAGCTAGTTAATTTAGACTTAGATCCTTAGTTAGAGTTAGTTAGTTTCTTCAACCCTTCACCCTTTAGCATAGGAGATAAACCTGAAAAGACCAAAAAAATCATATACCTTGGACTTACTTAACCATACACCNTCATGAGATGTACACTGCATGAAACCTGCTTCCTCTCAAGAAGAGCAATATCAAATTAGAATTGGTAGACCAGTCCATCACTATTCCATTGGGACTAGTGGAAGACATTATAACCACTATTTATGGGTGGTCTTATCCTACTAATTTCCTAGTAATCAATGAAGAGAACTATAA
Source organism: Gnetum montanum (assembly GCA_015680685.1). Taxonomy (NCBI): domain Eukaryota; kingdom Viridiplantae; phylum Streptophyta; class Gnetopsida; order Gnetales; family Gnetaceae; genus Gnetum; species Gnetum montanum. The sequence continues at coordinate 611,059 of MNCI01025861.1, forward strand.
AGGGGACTTCCCAATCATCATGGGAAGGCCATGACTTAGCACCATTGATGCAAGAATGGGCATCAGAGATCTTTCCATAAAAATATCTAAAGAAAATGCATTTGGAAAGATCGAGAAGAAGCAAGTTCCATGCATCACGTACAGTGATACAGGGTGCAATTATGTGCAAAAAATATAGGCCATAAAACAAGCATCTATCTCTGCATGCAAGTAGTGTGCATCAGAAGTAGAAATTCAAAGGTATTTGTATGCAGCAACCATAAAACAAGAGGGCACCTAGTAGCTAATTGTTGATTCTTAGAGCAACATACTTTGCATGGAACTGACTGAGAGCCTATCATGCACATATGTTGTAGGCATGAATGACCTAGAGTGACTTCATCACCAACTCTTTGATGATACAAATGAAAATACTTATTGGGGAGAGTTGGAAATTCCTAAAACTTTTAAGCAAGAGCCCCTTGAACTAAAAACACTAGCAGCCAAAATGGAATATGTGTTTTTAAAAAATGGGAGGTTGGTCATAATCAACACAAATCTTGATCCAAAATAAAAAAACATGTTGTTGAGTGTCATTGAAAAATGGTCAGCAAATTTTTCTTGGTCATATCCTGAACTCATAGGGATTGATTCTAGGATATGCTAGCATCACATTTACACTGATCCATCCATGAAGCCAAATAGACAACTATAGAGGTAATTGAATCTAAAACTATGGCAAATGATCAAAGAGGAAATAAAACAACTCCTCAAGGTAGGGTTAATTTATCCTATTGTAGATAGTGAGTGGGTTAGTGCACTCATGATTATGCCAAAGAAAGGGGGTAAGTGGTGGGTTTGTATCAATTTTTAGCTACTAAATATGGCAACATTCAAGGATCATTTTCCATTTCCATTTGTTGATCAAGTGTTAGACACAATATTTGGGCATTGATATTACAATTTTCTAGATGGTTATAGTGCCTATAACCAAATTTAAATTACACTAGAGGACCAGGCCAAGATAACATGCATGAGTTTCTAGGGAACTTTTACATATCACAAGATTCCTTTTGGTTTGTGCAATGCTCCTACTACATTCCAATGCTTGGTTCTATGCATTTTTCAATAGTAGATTAGTAGTCGTGTGGAAATATTCATGGATGACTTCTGCACTTATGAAGCTACATTTGAGCAACCCCTAAACTACCTTGAGCAAGTACTGAAATGATGTGTTGAGACAAACCTCAAGCTTAACTAGAAAAAAACTCATCTAATGGTTCAAGAAGGCATTGTATTAGGGCATAGAATATCACAAGTAGGAATTGAGGTAGACACTAAGAAAATAAGAGTCATTGAAGGAATAACTCACCAACCAGAAACTATCAAAGATGTTCAATCATTCCTTGGACATACTAGCTACTACTAATGATTCATAGAGAATTCCTCTAAGATCGCAAATCCATTGATGGAACTAACAAAGAAAGAATATCCATCTATCTAGATTGAGGAATGTGCAAAAGCATTCTAATAGCTAAAAGGGAAACTTGTAGAAACTCCAATTTTACAAGCACCTAACTAGTCTAGATCATTTTACATCATGAGGGATGCATCAAATTATGCCTTGCGAGATTTTCTTACATAGATGGATGATAAGAACATTCATATTACATCCATTGTGCTAGTCAAATCATTGTGGGTGCATAACTAAACTACACTACTAGAGAAAAAAAATTGATGCCAGTAATGTTTGCTGTAAAAAAGTTCAAGCATTACGTGATTGGATACAAAGTATTTGTCCACACAAACCACAATTCCATCCACTTCCTAATGAACAAGCCAATGATGGCTGGTGATCTTGCAAGAATTTGATCTTACAATGGTAGATCGAAAGGGCACTGAGAATGTGGTCACTGATCACTTGTCTTGAGGAAGAGAGCCCACTATCTGATATGTTTCCTAATGAACTCCTCTTTGCTAGGGTTATAACTAAACAATTACCCAATGAGTCTAAATGGTATGATGGCATTCTCACCTATCTTCTTACCTAAGAGATGCCACAAGAGTTGGACCATCAAAAGAAACAACAATTTCTTCACTAGGTAAAACACTTCATGGAGATCAATGGACACCTCTACAAGGTGTGTGCCAATGGCCTAGTTTGTTGGTGTCTCCCTGATGTTAATCAACAGTGCATTCTCTAAGACAACCATGAAGGTCCTTGTGGAAGACACTATGTTGAGAGATGCACAGCCATTAAAATCTTGATGGTAGGGTACTATTGGCCAAAAATCTTCAAGGACACTCACCATTACGTCCACTCTTGTGAACGATTCCAACGAGATGGTGGAATGACTACTTGAATGAAGGGACCTCAATAACGGATTCAACCATTGGAATCCTTCAACATCTAGAGCATTGACCTCATGAGTCCCATCAAGCCCATGTTAAATGTAAAGGTGTACATCATAGTTAATATTGACTATTGTACAAAATGGGTAGAAGTAGCAGCCATCATTAACTGTACATCTTCTATTGCTGCTCGATTTGTACAACAAAATGTTGTAAACAGGTTTGGTGTGCCATGTGCATTAATTTTTGATAATGGAACTTACTTTATAGGCACTAGTTTTCGAAATCTCATGCAATGCTTGGGGGTTAAACATAAACTCACAACACCATACCACCCCCAAGCCAATGATCAGGTTGAGATTACTAATAGGAAAATCACAAGGATTCTAACAAAACTATTAGCAAATATAGAAAATATTGGAGCACAAAACTCAACAATGCCCTTTGGGCCTACCACTCAACATGGAAACTTCTTATAGGTTATTCTCCCTATGAGCTAGTATATGGAAAATTACCAACACTTCCTATTCAATCCAAGCTCTGTACACTTTCAACAACTTGTGACCTTGACCTTGACTTGAGTCTAGCAAAAAAAGAAAGAATAATGAATCTCAACTTACTAGAAAAAAATCAATTAGTGGCCCTATCATCTAACGAGTTACATAAGGCCTATAACAAAAAGCATCATGACCTTAAAATCAGAAAAGTCAAATTTCAACTGGCAGATAAGATTCTCTACTAGAAACTCACACATGTACCTCAATGAACTAAGTTCCAAATGTTTTGGAGAGCACCTTACATCATTTATGAAAGTTTTTCTTCTAAGGCCATGATGATCTACAAACCTAAGAGCCCAGAGAAGAAGCAATTGATCAACATCCATCAAATCAAACCTTTCCATGAGCATAAGCTAGCTAATACAAAAAATGCCTCATCAGATGGACAATTACACTCCATATTTTGGTTCTCCTCCTTTCAACTTAGTCATGGGGAAGGTGGACACCCATGCTAACCATATAAGTGGCTCCTCAGTTTTTCATATTTTTGTTTTACAAATTATTGTTTTACACATTCTTTATTTTACATCTTCTTGTTTTCATGTTATTAATCTTTGCTAATTTTTTTTTACACCATCATTAGTACATTTGCTATTTCTTGAATATTTTGCACTTTCTTTTATATTTTATTTTATTTTATTTTGGTGTGATTTTCTAACTTTTTTATTACTAAGCACCAGGTATAGTGATAATGCATTGCTTAATGGTGGTATGTACTATTCAGTTATTTGATTGTTGGTCTCTGGATTCTAGCTTTGAATTTTGTTACTAATGATTAGGACATGGTTCTTTTTTATGCAATAGGTAGTGAGTCCATAACATTCACCCATCCATAAACTCTATGGTTTTCCTTGTTCTAGAAATGTGTAGTGCCTTTTTCATTAATAAAATGTTAACAAGTTTGTAACTTTGGTAGTTTTCAGAATTGGAAAGGATTCAAAGGTTTGAATAGCGTGTAACTTCAAGGGGATTCAGTATTCTTTGTGCCTTTCTACTTGCTTGGAAGCATGTATATTTTCATGGACTTCTTATCGTTCCATGTCGACTAATAAATGAAGTTAAATAAGTCTTCGCGTGGTGTGGTTTCCATCACAAAAAAAAATTATGGGAATTCAAAGCACACCCCTTAGATAAAATGCATACATCTTTGCATGCTATGGTTTCCATTTCAAGAAAAAAGAAAATAAAAAAATGATGAAAATTTAAAGCATGCCCCTTAGACATAATAAATGAGCTATAAGAATTAGTTATGGAACTAGAAAGACATGTTACTCATGCTTGAAGGTTCCCTCTAACTAAGGCCCTTCCTCACTTCCTACTTCTCTTTTCTTCTCTAATAAAAAATAGTGGTTGTTCTGTGGAAGCACTCTTATGTCTCAGGGGGATGGACTAGTCTTAGAATGGCGATGTGAAGTCCCTAAACATGGTTGGTTTTGGTCTAGACTATTGATGGATCTTATCAAGTCATTTAGCCATAAAATTTACAAGGGGCTTCATGTGACCTTAATCAAGAACTTCATTTCACTCTCTCTCATCCATCTATGTTTTCCATGTCTCACCTCACTACTAGTTTCATGTTCTTGTTTGATGTCCTGGTTTGATGTGTTAAAATTCTTAGGTAGTTTCTTCTGGGTATTTGTACTTAACCTTCTGTAATCATTGATCAACCACAAAGCCCATAGACCCTTTGGTTTGAAGTTATGCAAGGGCATAAAAGGCCTATGCCTACTTTGGGGAGGACCTACTTTCATATCTTTTGATTGGATTATTTAAGTTCTTTACCTTTAGATAGTCTAACAATCAAATTCTTTTTTTTACCTCATCAATGACATCCAATTATGCACATCTTCACAAAAATTTTCAGTGAACCTTCCTTTTTATTGTTGTGAATTCTTACACCCTCTTTAAATATTCCCTTATGTACAACTTTTTCAAATCTAATGAACTGCTTATCTATTTTACCTTATTTGTCAGTCTTCCTACTAACACTACTAAAGGAATTAGTCTACCATAATCACAACCTAGCTGAGTGTAACTACTAATGAGACAAGGTATTTAACAGCTATGTGTTACACATTGCGTACTAATTCATGATTCCATTGCAATTGCACTGGGAAGCATGGACTAGAAGTGGGACTATCTTCACCAAGGACAATGCAATAGCATGTTATGACGAGGATTGTTCATGATCATTGAATCTTCTCCCTCGCTCTTTAGCTACCAAGAGGCATTGAATGTTAGTTGTATCCAGGGTGTTCAATTCTTTTATCATAAATACCAAATTTTGTAAAAATTATGAATCCATACACTTGGTCACTTAAAGTCTATCTATTCCATCTAGTTAATTGTATGTTAGTCAATAATCCCATACCTACCCAATATTTTATAAGGAACTTGTTTCTCCTCTTCTACACTCAAGGACGAGTTTTCATTCAGTCATGCGGGTATGATGAATCATGTTTTGTGTGCTTTGATGTTAGGTATCCAACGTTGAAGCCTTGATATTAGGTATCTATTGTCAGAGCCAAGACATGATGATGGATATCCAACATCACGGGATATATGCTAGCCTATAAATATAGCACTTGGTCTCATGATTTTAATATCAATTTTTATCATAGTTAGTGAAGCTCTCTTAGTTTGTTTTCTCTAGAGTAAGAATATTTTTTGAGTGCCCATAGCAGGAGTCTAAGTATGTAAAGATCTTTGATCAAACACTGATGTACCTAAGCATAGCAGTGTGACAGGAATAAAAATGAACTCTTTCGATAATCCGTACAACACTGAGAATAGATTAATGTTTTCTTTAATGCACTTTACTTTCATGCACTTTACTTTAATGTAATTTAATTAAGAAATTAATTTCCAATTATTAATGAACACAAGAATGACCAATTTGAGCATAGATATAACACTTGATAACCCAAGAACACTTAACATTTGGTAGCCTAGCAGTGCTATATGTGTTCAAGATGTATCCAGGAAAGTGGGATGGGTACTTGTGTTAGGCTAGCTAGGCAATAGATAAATTAAATCCAAGATTACTCTACCTTTCATTATTTTTGTAGGAAATTAAATTTATAAAACCTAAAATGATAAAAATAATATACCTCAATTACACTTAAATCATATACGTGAGCTTCACAAGTGTAGTTGAGAAGATAGCGAATGTTCTCAATGCCCATTTCACTTCCTAGAAGAACTAGTATGCTAGAGAACTATAGGTCCATGAAATTTGACTAGATTTTCCATAAGCACCTTAGTGATTCATATGGTTAGATGTAGGGTTACCTCACAGCTCATTAGATGTCACCTAGATCTCAATAAGAGAGAGATGTAGTCTAGTTTCCCATGATGGTAGATTTCAAGTTTTGTAAATTTTGTTTCATTTCTTTTTAGACTTTGGTTAGATTCATTTTCCCTTGCTATGATCCTATCATGCTTAGTTTGAATTATGTTCTATATATTAATATGAGCACTGATCATGTATTGGTATGAGCACTGATCCTTATGAGATCATTGGCTATTGGTGATTTTGGTCCTATCCATGTCATTATATAATCAATATTTTGGCATATTGATCATGTTCCTTGTGAATTTTATTATCACAGACTATTATCGAGATCTCTTGGACATTGAGTTTAATTCTCTTTGATATTGGACTTTCCATTTAGTTTGGATGATGATGACATATGGTTCCTTGAGCTAGTATCCTTGTGAGGATCTCTTGGATTGTTGGATCTCTAGAAGAGACTAGAGCTCTTGTTTCTTGTTGTCCTCCATCATGAGTTTGGATGTCATGTTATAGATTGTTTGGTCCTTGAATGATGGAGTGACTAGCCAAGCAAAATTCAATGTTTAATTACTTTAAAAATTATCTTTATCATGGATAAGTCACCTTTTCTGTGATTGACCTGCAAGTCATATCCATGGAGGAATGGTTCAAAGTCAAAATGATCATCAAGACATACAATAATTAGATCTAGATTCAATTGAAAACACCACTTATGGTTGTCACCCATAAGTAAAATCAACAATATTTCACCTTAACTTCTAACATTAAGTTCAAAGATGAAATAATTTGATTAAACTAAATTGAAATTATATTCATTTTTCAAAATCATAGAATTTTACCAAGGATATGTCACCTAATTTGTGACCCTGCTCTATTGTCTCCACAATGCAACAACCTCACAACCTTAAAACATTGTTGGTGGTTAATTGACACAAAGCATCAACACTCTTCCTTAACAATCAAGTACATAAAATCTAATTTGGTGTGGGTTCTCTCTTGAGTATCCATCCCCTCCTTACACTTTGAAATTATTATTTATACTATGGATGGTATACAACATAATCTTTTGGATCATTGATTAATATCGAAGATATCAATATCAATTGACGAAATCTCAATAATAGTGAATTGATTATCTTGTTATTTTGATTATCAATGCTAATCACTTCCTTCTATATGAATCGATATCCTAGATTCTTCTCAAATCTCTTCATGCTAAAATTTAAGGTATTAATATATATCGCCTCCACTATGGAAATCGATATAACCGTCATTAATCCTCATCATGCCAATGATTCCCTATGACATACAAGCAATAATGCAGAATTAGTTCTTATTGATAAATATTGTTGGAATCAATTATCTTCGGTATATAGAAGTACTAAAAAAAAATAAAAATGCTACATTCCAATGTCAAAAACTAAATAATTTCAAGGTTCATCATGGAGCTAGCATCAAGTTTTTGTGACTAGTTGCATATGGGCTCCATGGAGATGGTTTTCTAATTGACCCTCATTGGGAAGCATCAGTGTGGCTTTCAAGGTATGCCTCATCCTATGTGAAAGGGTGATTCCATGATTCATTGGTTCTTTTTAGTTTATGCCACCAAAATATTAGAGGTGATGTCCTCGATAATCTATCTAGCACTACCATGCTTTAGAAAAATTGAAACTAATATCCTGGGTGATGCTTCCTATTCCAATTGAGACTAATAATAAATCTGTGTGCATGTTAATTTGATATATATGTTGGTTTTGATGATTGGCAAGTACACATGACAATATGATACACATTTAACATAGAGATTGGTGCATCCTAGCCTCCTTATATGTGATGTTGGTTGGAATAGGCTAATATTGATTTTAATACTATTTGATGGATGGATGTTTTATCTATACACTTGTATGTTTGTCTAAATGTTTGATTGTTCATTTCTAATCTTGTTAAGCTAACATATGTTGTAGGTCAACTATTCTCCTCATAATCGCCATGAGATCTATCCATTCAACAATTGAATATGTTACCAAGGTTTCTCATTTAGTTTTATACTAATAATTCTTTTTACTTTTAGGTTGATTATTTGGAAAGGGGATGCGAGCTCTTGAAGGATTTTTTATGATGATATTATGTTTTAGTTTATAGCTTGGCTATTATATTTTCTTCTTCAATGTGATGTTAATAATATAACTCAAGTCTCTATCCATTAACTAAAAAGGTAGTAGAAGAATCATCAATAGGTGAGATTAAAATACTACCACTAGCATGGGGTTGCACAACTAAATATAGGCCTTCCCACCTAGTTGTTAACTTCTCTGGAAATTTATGTAAGAAAATATTATATAAAATAACTTTATCACCTGTAGAAAAATGTTTTTTCAAAATTTTTTTATCATGTATATTCTTCATTTTTTTTTTACAATCTTTTTCTTGTTAAGAGCATGTAGCCTCACTTCATCAAGTTCATGTAGTTGATCTATTCATCAGGCATGGTTTATGTCTTCATCGAAATTCAATTGTTAAGCTAACCGTAAACATTGCTATTTAATTTCAATAGGTAATAGGCATTGCTTACTATAAATCAATTGATAAGGTGAATATCCTAAACTTGATTTATATGTAATCCTATAAGCCCAAAGTGTGTCTAGTAATCTGTTAGACCAATCCTTCCGTTTAGTACATATAGTCATTTGTTAATGTATTCAAGATAATTCTATTAGCATTATTGACTTGGCCATTTTTTTGAGGGTGATATGTTGTGGCTATCTTATGTTGGATTCCACAAGACTTAAGGAATTTTTCCATTATTTTATTTACAAAATGGATTCCCTGATGACTAATGACCACCTGTGGAGTTCCAAAGCATGTTAAAATATTTTCTCTAAGGAATGCTACAACTACCTTAACATCATTTTTTGGGATGGCTTTTGCTTCTATCCATTTGGTAACATAGTCAATACAAACCAAAATATATTAACATACATTAGATGGTGGAAAATGGTCCTATAAATTCTATACCTCACACATCGAATGGTTCAATTATTAAAATTGGGTTTAAAGGAATTTATTATTTCTTTATTATGGTTCCTGTTTGTTGACATTTATCATTTTTGATGCATAAATTTTGGTCACACCAACACCTGGGGAAAAGCTCATTTGAGGAGACTATTGCTAGGCCACCTCCTATATGGGTACAAAAACCTAAATTAAAATAAATTAAATTAAATTGAAAAGTTGGAAGAATTCAAATTGAAAAATTATCTTGAAATTCAAGACTTCATGAAAACATAGTAAGTAGTAAGAAAATTTAAATTTTCCCTAGTCCCGCTAATGTTGCTAGTCCATCACTGCCGATGGTGTCCACTACCGAGCAAGAAGACTGTGATCATCACCTGAAGAGGGATAGAGAAGAAGCTGGATCCCACACCATCGAGAGAGACTACCTGCTGGCATCATCTACTATTGGCAAACAAGGAGAAAGAAAAATTAAATAAGAAAGCCGCCAAGAAGAAGAGATTGCTTGGTTAAGGTCTATTGTAGTGAGTCACTTGTTGTATGCTGCTATGCACACTTGCAACCACTATCCCACATGTCATCCAAAAAGAAAAAAGAAAGAGAGATATGTCCAGTGTTCCACCATCATGCACCTCACTACCACCTACCACATAACCTACTGTTGATGGCAAAAAACCTAGGAAGGCCACTTGTTGCAGCTTCACTGTTGCATGCAATTAGGGGGAGTTCTGCTCCACTCCGTTTTGATGTTATCCAAAAGGAAGGATAATTTGGTAGATTGGTACTATTTATGATTATAATATGGTATGAGTATGGTGATTGTGATGTAAGGATGTAAAATTATTTAAATGATGTGATTCATGGAACATAATGCACTACTGAGATCTACTGGATATATTTTAAACTAGTGTCATGAGCAATAATGAAATTATGTCTTAATGATTCCTAAAGATAACTACTCCATTTTCTTAAGTTTTGGACATCACCAAAAAGGGGGATATTATTGACCTTTTGGTATGTAAAAAACTTAAGAAAATGGAGAACAAAGGATTTTTGTTGTGGATGTTGTATTTATAGAAAAAGAACAAGAACTCCACATCATGGGCAAGGACTAAAGGAAGCATGGCTATCCAGGTAAAAGACTTCAAAGAAAAAATGAGATCATGGACAAATACGAAGACTAAAAGTTAAATGAAGATTCTCCAAGGATTGAGAGAAAGCTAAATCAATAAAATAAATCCTTAGAAACCATAGCTCAAAATTTGAGAAGATGTCTCCAATGAATAGAAGACGTCTTGGTCAAGAGGAAGTCAATCATAGGAATATGTCTCCCAAAAACAAGAGACAACTCCTTTGGAAAGAAGAAGCCTTCCTAGAGACATCCCATTCTAAAAAGAGATGTCTTCCTAGAGTTTAATTTGAATTCATAAAGACATCCCAATCTTGAAGGAGATGTCTAGGCTAGTTGTTGAATAGCTATTACACAAATTCCAAAGTGTTTTCAAAAACTTTGAGGCTATAAGTAGAATTCAAACTCTTGGGAATTATAAAAAGAATTATCAACATCAAATCTATCATTTTCTATCTTATGTTGTTACACTTGTGTACTTGAATTATCACATCATTTGTTAGATTTTTTGTGGAATTGTGCTTCATTGTATAAGGAATTTGTAAATTAAGTTACACTCTCTCCTTGTAGCTCTTTATCTTTTCTTGCTACCCTAAGGGACTGATGTGCTTCTTACAAGAAAGCATCCTTTTAGAGCTTGTTAGGATCCTATGGGATTGAGTTTTTTTGCTGCATCAAAATACTCTAGAGAGAAGCTCTATTTTTTATAGGTTGTGGAAACCACTCTTGAGCTTGTTGAAACCTTGTGGGGTTGAGAGTTGTCGCAGAAACGAAACTCTCCTTAGTGGAGCTCAAACTTTGTAAAGGTTATGGTGTCCTCTAATTCACATTTTTGAAGAAAAAAATGCCTAAGTTGTGTAATAAATCTACCCTATGAATGTGGACTACCCAAGTTGGAAAACCATGTAATTCTTCTATGTTGTGTAACAAGTGTTGCTTGTGGTTTGGAAAACTTATTCATCCCCCCCTTCTAAGTTCTCAGTCCTCACAACCAACTTGAAAATCATAGAGGAAAAGGTAAAGTAAATAGGATCAAGTGATCAAAACAAGAAGAGAAAATAGCTATAGTAGAAGAGTTTATGCTTTGCATGATAATTTTGTCATCCCTCTCGAACAAAGATGTGCCATTCATAGTTAGTAATCAATCATGTATATATGTTATGTTATTGAGTTTATGTAACCTCATAAGTTTGTAATGACTCTATTCTCATTTTATTTCAACTTGGAAATGAGTTTTCAATTAGTCGTGAGGCTATGATAGAATATTTGATGTAAATGACTATGGAATCATAGATGTAATATTGTAGCTAAATATATGATGTTGTAGATATGATGCAGTGAGACATGATCATGCCTATAAATACAAGATCACCATCATGTCAAGTGTCACATTTTAACCAACCCTTAGTGAACTTCTTGCAATTTTTTTTTGTCAACTTAGAGTTATGAATTTTTGCAATGTGATAAATTATAGTTGTGCAACATATTTATTCGAGTGGATTATTCCTAATCACAATTCATGACTAGTAATAAAGATTGAGAATGTTGGTTATCATTGCAGAATTTCACATAGAATATATTTACATTTCCATGCTATTTACTTTTACATTATCATATACATTTCCTAGGTCCTTTAATATTCCATTGTTTATTAGTATGGGTGAAATAAGTATGACTAGTTTCAAGCATGAAGTATAGTTTTTGGTAACCCAATAGTGACTTTACTTACTTTGCTAAGTGGTAAAGTTATTTGGTAATCTCAGTAACAATTACATTAGCCCAGTGCATGTATAGGAAGCCAAGACCAAATACTTATTTCCAATAGGCTAGAATAGTTAAACATTTTCATTGTCTTTAGTAATAGAATTTATAATCATTTTCACTATATTTATCCTTAGCATACTTAGAGCCAACCAACGTTTGATAATGTTAAACCTACATTTATCCATATTGTTGAAGCACTGAAAAAGTAGATATGGCACTTAAGATGTACTTATAGTCAAATTATTCTAAGTAATAATGAGGTACCACCACTTGAAGTGATGATAAAATACTTGTTTTTCAAGTCATAAGATGTGTATTTGAGTTTGGGTATAACCACTCAAAAGAGGCTAGGCTTTTACTCATCCATCATCCTCTTAGGGCGTTACCTTGGTAGGATAATCATTAAGCCTTTTGATGATGATCCTATTAACAATAAGGTATTAGCCTAGTAGTAAGACTCTTAATTTAGAAGCTTGAAGTTACAAGTTCAATTCTAGTAAGCAATATTGAATTATAAATTTGTAATTGGACTATATAGTTTAGGACGTACCTAGTGATGCCACTTGTGGTTGTGACCATGGTTAAGTGTTTGGCAACAATCATTTTATTTGGTTAGGGGGCTCCATGTCTATTGTATTAATAGTGGTTATTAAATTATTTTCCATGCATGTGATACTATCATGGATAAAGCAAAGCACTAAAAAGATGCCTCTTGGATAAGGGTTATTAGTAATTTACTTTCAATGCATGTGATAGTAGTAATACTAAAGCAAAGCATTGAAAACATGGTATTATGTCAAGTAGATTACTAGTGATGTTAAATCATTGAAAAATCCTTTAGTAGGGGGTATTGGGACCTAAAAATTATTTTTAACAATATTTATTTGTAATATAGTCAAATTAGAACTTTATAACTCAAAATTTCTCAAGAAACTTAAACTAATAACTTAGTGCCTTCAAATCCTTTACTATCTTAACAAATTAAGTTAGATCAATAGACCAAAATAATGATTAAAGATGCTTCTTGCATTAATAGTAGTGGCTAAATTATTTTTGTAGATAAAGGAAATAATTGAAAAGGTACCTCTTGAGCTGATAGTAATTATTAAGTTATTTTCAATGCATGTTATGGTACCTAGATAAAGTAAAGAAATTTGGGTAAAGTAGAGTGTGTCAACCATATAAGCATGACAAAAATGGAAGAAGCACAAGACTATTTGTAATATCAAAGGAAAATGTGCAGGTCTCCATATACTTAGCCAACTCTGCTTGTTTGGAGGGCTTCTTTGATAGCAATTTTCATTTTAGACTATCACAAGGTTTATATTATTGCCTACATATCAATTACATAATTGTACAACAAATAACTATGTTGCTCATACAAAAGCTAAACTATTATGATTTATGAAATAGTATATGCTTTTAAGAACATGGCCTACAAATGAAAATGTCACACCATTACAAAAGCATACACCTTCTATGATGATTATTGTTATACAACTCTAAATGCTTTGCCAGTAAATAAGCACATGAAATTTCCTGTGACATGTCTTTAGATTCATCTTTAATGCCCCACTAGCCATTTTTATGAATAAGATTCAAATCAAAAAAATATTGTAATGTAATGGGTTTTTTAGTGCTAAAATAATTAAATAATAAAAATGAAATCTTGAGTTAAGGTTGTAAAACAGGGCTTCTCTAACATTAGAGTTATTAGTTTTGCTTAAGTTTCAATCTTTACCTAATAAATAAATGGGTATTTCTCTCTCATTTTCTTGAGCAAAGGGTTTTTTCAAATTTATCAAAGCAAAGGTTCTTTTAGATTTATACTTTGGTTTTAATTTTTCTTATCAAAGACTAATTTTAATTTTCTATCACCTTTGCAATTCCTTTCATCAATCTAATCTTAAGCTAAAAAATAATGCTGCCTTTAACATCCATAAATTTTTCCTACTTCAATTTGGTGATATTCTGAAGATGATTATCTGGAAAAAATTTCACACTTTAATGCATCATATAAACAATTTCTCTGAAAATCAAAAAATCTTAAGAAATAAAATAAAAAAATAATTAATAAAAAATTGATGTTGTTTACAATGTTGGCTGAACCATCAAGTTGAGCCATTGAATTTAATTTCTCAATAGTCAAGAATGCTAATCAATAAATTTGGGCATTTGGCAACATGCCCAATCCACATTCGACTTTGGCTTTATTCAAAAAATATTTGGCAAACTTGTGAACCAATTGTCAGATATTATGAAATGTCAAGGTAACTTATAAGAAGAGGAAAAAAATTGTGGTTGCATTTCTCCAAAAACAATGCTTTCAACAAAGGACTAAACACAAGGGTTATAAAGATCCATTGTGAATTTGGCCAAGAACATTATCAATTCATGTTATTATTAAAGGAAAAAACAATGGCATCAACGAGGAGCAAAGAAACTGGAATAAGTTAATGGAGAGTGCTAGAAAATGTTAGACCTTTGAAGGAGAAAGAATCTGATGAAAAAAAAAACCAGGAATGGCCAACCCAAATACTAAAGTGGCCAGAATGAAATTATCTTCCGACATTTTTGCATCCATAGACTGCTGAACAAGGTAGTCACATTGAAGACATGAGGCACGCAGCTGGGAGTTCCAAATGTGAAATTCTAAATTGTTTTCTAAAACTATCTACTTTGTACTTTGTTAACCAGCTTTGTTCATGCAAGTTTACAAAGCACATACAAGGCCATAAACCATCTCCTATATCATCATGGCAAATATGGAGAATTTCTTGTTGTTCATTCTCAGCCACACATCTTCTTGCTATATTATCGTTATAGATTTGATAAAGATACAAACTACTCTAAATGTACCTAGATATGATGCATAAGAAATATTTCTTTTCCTCCTTAGTCCAATTGGTAGGGGTTTTCATAGTGGCTAAATAGTTTGCTATATTAGCAAACAAAGGATTAAATAATCTACGTAGATTATATTAAATTTCCCATAGATTAAATAATGAAAGTTTGAAATTAAATTTAATCTATGTAAGGTAATGAAAGTTAAATTAAATCTATTTTAATGGTTTTCATTACCTTACATAGATTAAATTTCCCATAGATTAAATAATGAAAGTTTGAAATTTAATCTATTTTAATTTAATTTTCTATAATCTACGTAGATTTTCCATTTCAAACTTTTTTTTGGAACTATAGTAATAGGACTTACCCATTTGGATAAATAATCCCCTCTTTCCAAAGTTTTGAAATTTCATCTTTAACAATTTGTATAAGTATGGGATTTTTTATTTTTATTTTTATTTTTATTTTTTTGGGAATTCTTACTAGTTTCACACTGTCCTCTAGGTAGATATGATGTTGGAAAATGTTGGATGAGATCCCTTGATGAAGGTCCTCATAACTCCATGAAAATGCCTCAAATTTCCTACGTAAGGCCTCTAAAATATTTGCTTCTTGCTCAATAGTCAGTTGGGAATTCATTATTAATGGTTTATTATGTTCTATAAAAATACACTTAAGTGTACTAGGTAATTCTCTAAGATCCAAGGAATCCTTAACTGGGGGTTGAATTGTTTCCCCAATATTCCCTGAGCCTAAGTTTAGAATTTGGCCAAGGAGATCTTGTTGATCTTTTGTAAATAGGTCTAAAAGTCCTTCCTCAAAGTTATTTAACACTAAGGTTTTACTATCTTGTGCCATAGCTGAAGTGGGCATTGTGTAAAGAATTCTTGCCTCCTTTAAGTCTTTATTTAATTAGTCTTCCTTCACCTTATCATATATGTTAAGCATAAAATTAATATTAGCAAAAGATAATCATAGTTGTCTCGATCTACAATTAATTACTGCATCAACTATTGCTAACATGGTCTACCTAATATGATAGGAAAACAATCTAGATCATTGACTTCCAAGACTAAAAAATCAAGTGGGTATTTTCCTTTCTCTACCTGTATTATCAAGTCTTCTATTATGCCTATGGGTTTTACATTGGATCCATTAGCCAAAGCTATTATCATATTTACTTTCTTTATATCCTCCAAATCAAGTGACCTAGCTATTTCTAATGGAATGATATTAATTCTAGCTCCTAAATCCAATAAGGCATTTTTAATGAATTTTTCATTTATTTTAATTGGGATAGTAGGAACTCTAGGATCTTAATATTTTCAAACCTCATGAATTTTTATAACTTAAGAAAGATTATCAACTAAATAGACTTGTTTATGACTCTTTTCCTTTCTTCACCTAGTGCATAACTCCCTTAGTTATTTGGCATATAGAGGGGTGTCCCTTACTACTTCTTCTAAAGGAACATGCAAATATAATTCCCTAAACATTTTTTCAAGGTGGGCTTTAGTTGTAAAATCTTCTTGTAATTGTTTAGGAAAAGGGGGTAAAACTAATTGTCTATAAAATAATGGTTGTTCTTTTTTCTTAATAGGTTGGTCTTTCTCTTCTTCATTTAATGTGTGAGGTTTGACTTCTTCTTGTGATTCTTCTTCTTGAAATCTTACCCTTTTTGAACTATTGGTTCAACTATTTTCCCACTCCTTGTAGTGACTAAATGCACTTGTTCCTTCCCCTTTTTTGGGATGTAGGATTTGGTTTAGGTTGGGATGGTAGTTCATTCTTAGTTAGATCTTGAAATCTTCATCTAGTCTCACTCATAAATTATCTACTTTCCTCTATGAAGGAAGTAAAGTTTTGGGTAAGTTTGTCTAAATGGTCATTAGTTGAACTCTTAAATGTTCTAAAATTATTTTGAGGATATTGTTGTGGGTAGAATGGTCATTGAGGAAAATTCAGTGTTGGTGGGCTCTTATATTGTTCAAAATCCTTCATGAATTCTTACATTTCTTCTTGATAATATAATAAGGTTTGGCAAGTTGTATACTCATGTTGTGGATTACGATAAATGCTACATGCTTCACTTTGGATTCCATGAGCTTATTTCATTATGAAATATGCTAACTCATATACTTTTTTATTTAACTATTCTGTTTGTTAGGTCATGCCTTGCATAATATTGGGTTTTGACCATCTCTTACTTTGATCTACTAATGAATCTATAATTCTCTGGCCATCTTCAAGTGTTACATTTAAGATATTTCCACCACATGCAAAGTCAACATTCTACCTACAATAAGGTAATAAGCCTTCTACAAAGATTTGAATTAATTGATGGGCTGAAAATCCATGGTTTGGATTCTTCAAACACAACCCTTTAAATCTATCAAAAGAACTTTCATAATCCTCATCTTCATGTTGCATCAAGCTCATTAATTATTTTTGTAATGAATACAATCTATCATTAGATAGAAATCTTTGGAGAAAAGCATCTTTAAATTCATCCCATAAGCTAATTTTTATCCTAAGAGTTTGTAGCCAAAAATCAACTTTATCTTTTAAGGTTGATTTGAAGGTAATCATCTTCGTTCTATCTCCACTTGGTAATGCAATAATTGCTAATGTGATTTCAAATTCTCTAATGGGGGTAATTCAGTCTTCATCATTTGTCCTCTTAAAAATAGATGATAAATCAATATTTTTAACCTCTACATCTCTTCCTTGTGGAAAAATCATATAATGGATCTTCTTTAATTTAGTAAATCTCCTAGAGTTTGTCCTAGGTAGGTTTGTCCAACTAGAATATTGGTGCCTAGACTACCAAAGGAAAGAGGAATTAAACCTAAGGTAAGTGGAGACGATGTATGATGTGAAGATGATTCCATTGTGTAAGTAGAAGTTACTATTGGGGTTACTATAGAACCTAGTATGAAAATAGATGTTGGTGGTGTAGATGGTGTTTGTAAACTTATAGGTTGAGTGGTTCCACCTATGGTAGTAACATTAGTTAATATTTGAGTAGTATTAAAATTTTTGGAACCTACTCCCACGGTTGGTATGATAGGTGTTGAAATGTCAAATAATGGATCAAAAGTTATAGAAAAGTTTCCATGTGTCTTTTCCCCTCGTATCAAAGAATCCTGATGTACCCAATGAGAAGAATAATTAGAATCTGGTATATTTGTTCTTCTTGACACTATTGTGAAGTGGATTTTGGATGTTTATAAAGACTTATAATATTCCTAGAGGGTTGGACTCATGTTTCTTTCTTTGATTGATTTACTATTTTCATTTAAGAATCACACTCCTCTTTGGCACATTCATGAGCTACTAGGCCTAAGACTCTATAAACTGATTTAATGACTCCTACTATCATTGCTTAAATTGAAAATTTCTTTATAGTCTCTACTAATTGAGCAACAAGAGGAGCCAATTCCAAGGATTTTACTTTTTCTTTATTATTAAATTTATTAATACAAGAAAAATAATTAAAAGAAACTATTTCTAAAACCTAAAGAAAAGAAGGTAAAAAAACAAAAAGAAAATGTAAGCGTACATGAAAAGCATTAAATTTATATAATCAATTTAAAAATGTACAAAACCCTTGATGTCCATTAACTCTACCAACCTCCTTGGCAATGGTGCCAAATTAGCAAGCCAAGCAAAATTCGATGCTGGATTACTTTAGTAATTATCTTTATCATGGAGAAGTCACCGTATCTATGACTGACCTGCAAGTCATATCCATGGATGAATGATTCAAAGTCAAAAAGATCATCAAGACATAAAATAATTAGATCTAGATTCAATTGAAAACACCATACTTATGGCTATCACCCATAAGTAAAATCAATAATATTTCACCTTAACTTCTAACATTAAGTTCAAAGATGCAATAAGATGATTAAACAAAATTGAAATTATATTAATTTATCAAAATCATAGAAGTTTACAAATGAGATGCCACCTAATTCATGACCCTACTCTATTGTCTCCACAATGCAACAACTTCACAACCTTAAAACATTATTAGTTGTTAATTGACACAAAGCATCAACACTTTTCCTTAACAATCGAGTACATAAAATCTAATTTGGTGTGGGTTCTCTCTTGAGTATCCATCCCCTCCTTACACTTTGAAATTCTTATTTATGCTATGGATGGTATACAACATAATCTTTTGTATCATTGATTAATATCAAAGATATCAATATCAATCGATGAAATCTCAAGAAAAGTGGATTGATGATCCTATTATTGTGATTGTGAATGCTAATCACCACCTTCTATATGAATCAATATCTTGGATTCTTCTCAAGTCTCTTCCTATTGAAATTCAAGGTATCAATCTATATTGCCTCCACTATGGAAATCAATATAACTACCATCAATCCTCATCGTGCTTGTGATTCCCTACGACATAGAAGCAATAAAGAAGAATCAATTCTTATTGATAAGTATTGTTGTAATAGATTATCTTTGGTATATAGAAGTACTAAAAAAATAAAAATTCTACATTCTAATGCCAAAAACTAAACAATTTTGGGGTTCATCATGCAGCTAGCACCAAGTTTGTGTGACTGGTTGCCAATGAGCTCCATGGAGATGGTTTTGTAATTGACCTCATTGGGATGCATCAATGTGGCCTTCAACATAGGCCTCATCCTATGCAAAAGGGTGATTCCATGACTCATTGATTCTTTTTATTTTATGCCTTCAAAATATTAGAGGTGATGTCCTCGATAATGCATCTAGCACTGCCATGCTTGGGAAACATTAAAAGTAATATCCTAGGTGATGCTTCACATTCTAGTTGAGACTAATAATAAATCCATGTGCATGTTAATTTAATATATATGTTGGTTTTAACATTTGAAAAGTACACATGACAATATGATACACATTTAACATAAAGTGTGGTGCATGCTAGCCTTCTTATATGTGATGATGGTTTGGATAGGCTAATATTGGTTTTAATACTATTTGATGGATGGATGTTTTATCTATATATTTGTATGTTTTTCTAAATGTTTGATTGTTTTTTTCTAAGCTTGTTAAGCTAATATATGTTGCAGGTTAACTATGCTCCTCATAATCCCCATGAGATCTATCCATTCAACGATTGAAGATGTTACCAAGGTTCCTCACTTAGTTTTATATTGAGAATCCATTTTACTTTTAGGTTAGTTATTTGAAAAGGGGATGCAACCTCTTGAAGGATTTTTTATGATGACATTATGTTTCAATTTATAGCTTGGCTATTATATTTGGCATTTTCAGCATTGTAGTAGATACTAATTCTTTTTTTCCATTTTTGGATCTATGAATCATGTATGGTTTAGACCTATGACACTATATCATTCATATATATTATGATTTTTCAATTTACGGTATCCTATGTCATTTTTCATCACACTTATGTTATGCAATTTTTATATTCATGCATTTCTTTCTTCCACAATTTAGTTTTATCTTTTCTTTTCTTTGGGGTCATGGCTTCATGCTTGGTTTCTTCTTTTCCTCTTGCTATATAGTTCATTCATTCTTGTTTCTTGTCATGAATAATTTTTTCATTATGAGTTCTATCCAATATAATTCTCTCTAATCTAAGCCTTAGGAAGGAGGGTGTTACAAGTTAGTATTAGAGCATAGGTTTTTACTAATTTCCTATTTTTACATTGCTATGTCTAGTAATGGTAGGTGCTAGAAGTGGATGTGGTAATGCTAGGAGGGCAAATTTTCAGCCTAGGAACCAAATACCAACACCTAATCATGTTCTTAAGAGAATTGTTAGCAATCGTTTGAAACTGCCAATGCTTCCTTCAATATCATGACTGGGATCATAGGAAACACAAACTTGAGTTTAGATGTTTGGTAGTCTATGTAAATACCAAGGTCCAAATGCCTCCAAATAAGCTTAGTGGTAATAGAAAAAACTAAGTGTAAATGTGTATTTGTTATTATGAATGTTAAAATGATTGGGTTTGTCTATGAAACTGTAACTAGCTATTATTACAAAAATTCAGCTAACCTTGTTGAACATTGTGAGTCATTAAAGATTTCTATTTTGTTAAGTTACTTAGTCTATATAGTCTCTATAGTATGTTTCTTAAAACAAATAAAATTTCACCAAAATTCTTAAGCACAATTCTACAAAAATTTACTTCTAATTTTCCTCAAAGACAAAGGTCTACAAGAAAAATAGAAATAGAGCGAGATTTTATGGATTTTAAAAGAGAAGAAGAGAAAAAGAAAATTTGTGTGAAATCTCAAATATTTAAGCCAAATAAATTGAACATGAGGGAACACTTCGAAATAAAAGCTATTCCAATTCAACCAAAAGTGTTACAAATTGTCCAAACCCTCTATGCTTAATAAGTAATTTCGTAAAAGACACTCCTATTAAACTATCAAAATGTTTTATAAAAGACAAAATACAAGCTATTATGGCTAGTTAATAGTTGTCAATAATTGCTATAATATAGTTAATGAGTTTCAGTTTGTTACATCAACTGGGCTTCGTCGATGTAGTCTGTTGCATTGAATGTGCCCCATCAATTAGGCCCTGTCAATGAGGCCCCATCAATGTAGTCTATTGTGTCAATGCAGCCCCATCAACAAGGCCCCATTAATGTAGTCTATTGCATCGACACGATCCCGTTGACGTAGGGGTCTATCTTGGTCTATAAATATGTGCTCACCAGCTGCATTTATGGCATCAATTTTCAAAGTAGTATCAGAGCTCTTGCAATTTGTCTATTTGAAAGGTAGAATATTTTTCCTGAGTGCCCATAGCAAGACTCATTAAGTGTATGGATCTTTATTCAAGCATTGTTGTACCTAAGCACAAAAGTGTGCCGCAATAAAGATGAACCTCTTAATAAACCTTGTAGCATTCTAGAGAGCTTAAATGTTTCATTTACGCATTTAATGTTTTCAATTATTTATTCAATGTTTTTCCATAATTGAGCTAATGAAGTAATTAAGCAAGATAAGCTAGATAGGTTAAACACATAAGCATGACCACTTCGAGCGTAACACATATTCGCTTGGTAGTCCTAGTAGCCTTATTGCTTAGTACGCCCAGTAGTGTAGCACTTGGTAACCCAGCAATGGATACATGGGTTCAGGACATGTGCAGAAAGTGGGACTAGCTACTTATGTTAGGACTACTTAGATACTAGTTAATTAGTTAAATTAATTTAGTTAATCCAATTACTTTATCTTTCTTTAAACACCAAAATCATAAAATACAAAATGATAAAATTAGATACCTCAATTACACTTATTCATACTAGTGTATGTCACAAGTGTAATTAGGAAGACAATGAATGACCTTAAGGCAAGGTTCACTTCCTAGAAGACTAGTGTGTCAAAAACTATACAGTCCATGAAATTTGACTGGATCATGCATGAATGCTTTCTAATTTGTATGGTTGGGCGTAGGGGTACCTCGCCACTCATCATTGGCACCATTGTTGGGGACTTTGTTGAATGTGCACTATCTAGGATTAGTGAATACTATTAATATTGTTGGAAAAACTCAAGGTCAACATTACTCTCACATAATATATAACTACTAAGAACACTAATAATTTTATTTTTTTGCAAAATTTCTTCTTCTCATAGGTGTGAAGATGTCAAACCGCTAGTCCCACAGGAGTGCAAAGTGGTATATACTCATCCAAATGAGTATGTAGTAGACTTCACCTTCATCCTACATTAGGATGAACAGCTGCAATGGCATGTTATGAAGGGAAATGTTGTATTACCTCCTAATCGATCTATATGTAGGATGCTATTTCAAACTCTTAAGAAGTTGGGTATTCTAGATCTTCACAAGGAATACGTTGTGAATGGTTATGGCACTCAAGACTACCATACCACTAAAACACAACGCAAGTGAGATCGACATTAAGAGAAGTACAATGAGGCTACAAAGGGGAAACATTTTGCTAATCCCTTCTTCCTACTAGATCAAGATGACAATGATGATCTTCCCTTTGAAATTTCTCAATATGAAGATTCTCCACCCCCTATTGTTGGTAATAAGGATGTAACCCTAAACCTGTAATCAACTATTCATAAACGAGCTTTCGAAAAAAGTGACAGTTAAGGTAGGGACTCGAGTAAACATCACAATAGCAAGGGATCTAAGGATGGAGGTTGTAATGAGTGAAAAAGTGATGGTAGACACTACGGTGGTAGTGGAAATCCACCTTCCTCTCTATCCTCTTCATCCAATTCTGAACATTCCGCTTCCTCTTCTAGTTCTCATAAAAGCCATTGTTGAAATAATAATGATGAAAGTGATCAACAAGACAATAATGACCATCAAAGCCATCAAGAACGTAGAGTTGATAGAAACCATCATTGACATCATCAACACAATCATGATGATGAACCTCTATTAGTGACTTGAAGCATGCTCAAAATTGTAGAGGCAGTAAAGATCCCAACCAGGCATATGAAAGATAGACAGATCAAGCACCTAGATATGAATAATATTCCATGATTTGAGGGGGATACAATTCTAATCCACAGAATCATCTACAAGCTTTCCATGATGCTTGTGCCTTAAAAAACATTGAAAATGACTAGTAGAAACTTAAGCTTTTCCCTAGGATACTCATTAAGGAAGCTGAGAGCTAGTACCAATTCTTGGAACCAGAATCCATTCACCAATGGAGTACCATGTTAGAGTTGTTTAATAATAAATACTAGACATACTCCAAAGTGTCTAATTTGAGACGCAAATCCAAGGTTGAAAATAAGGAATACATGAACCCTTGGATGCTTCCATGGAGGAAACAACTTCGCCACATCATAGGTGAGCTCAGAGCAAAAAATAGAGCTATTGGGATGTATGCCCAAGAGAGATTGTCTAAACTAAGAGCTCATTAGATCCAAAGGCTGATAGAGTAGGTAGTAAAAGAAGAAGGTGATTTGTGAAAAAGGGAAAGTGTAAAAGAGTATAATAGGGACCCTTCCATCAAGAAATAGAAGGTCTAATTTTATGATGAGGAGGATTCACCACTCGATGAAGTGGTGAACAAGAAAACCTTACCTATTCAAAAATCTATCTCTAATATTTCAGCAAAAGTTGATAAATTATGGGACTTTTTGTATGCAAAATTCCAAACTGCTATGAAGATTGCTAAAGAATCCAAAGTGCAAAATAGTAATCATAACCGTAGAAGGAAAAAAGAAGCTAAACATGCCTACCAAAGAGGTAAGGGCAAAGCTACTACTATAGAGGAAGTTGTGGAAATCAAGTCTAATGATGAAACTGGATGTGACATCTATCAATATGAACATCCAAAAGAGTGTTGCCTTGTGGTGTCACACTTATAAGAGTCTGGGATGTATGCATTGAATCCTCAATTAGCATATAGGTAAGCACCCAGATGATTACCTTATCCATAAGGCAATTCAAGACAGTTCCACCAACAACAACAAGCTTACTACCCAACTAGAGCTTCATCACAACCATATGAATAATACCAATAGTGGCATCAACCAAAATCATGGGAAATGCCACTACCAAGGTAGTAGTATCCTTACAGTCAACTAGATCCATATGGGTACTATGTTCAACAACCCATCTCTCCAAGAAGTTTTGCAAGTCATGCCTTATTTCAACATCACTATTACCCTCTGGAGTATCATTGAACACATTCACTATCTACTTAAGAAGAAAACCCATATCCATACCATCCTCCACATCCATCTGCACACACACCTCTATCCTTAACCCAATTACATCCTACTCCATCCATGCAAGGTGAGATTCCTCCATAGCAGCAGCAATGAAATACTACAAGGGCTATACATTCACAACTGGCTTTCCAGCTAAGTGGTTTGGATAATTGATAAAGAGAAAGATCCTTCTTCTAATCCAACAATACTCTCCAGCCCTCACAAACTAGTACAATTAATCACCTTGCATCTCTAGTACCCTCATCCTCTACATCAAATACCTTTGAGTGCCCTTCAAACCAAATACCACCTCGGATCTGCACTATAATGTTAACTCATGTTATTTTCGACTAGATCAAGGCTGGCAATCTTTCCACAAAAACATCTAACCTAGGAAATCCTCTCATTTACTTGCAAATTGCTAGACATAAGTTATGCAAGGGTCTCCTTGATTTTGATTTCGGTGTCAACCTCATCTCTCATGACATGTACAAGGCATGGAACCTACCACCTCTCAAGAAGAGCAATATCAGTTTAGAATTGGCAAACTAGTCAATCACTATTCCTTTGGGATTACTGGAGGACATTGTGACCACAGTTAGTGAGTGGTCCTATCCTACCAATTTTTTGGTGATTAAGGTGAAAAACTACAAAGGTAACTTCCCCATCATTATTTGAAGAGCATGGTTAAGCACAGTAGATGCACGTATGGGTATAAGGAACCTCTCCTTGAAAATCTCCAAGGAAAATGAATTTAAAAAGTTAGAGAAGAAGCGTATTCAATGCATCATGTACAATGATAAGGGGTGCAATTGCATACAAAATATTTGGTCCATCAAAAGTACATACATCAAAGCATGCAATCAGTATTCATAAGAAACATATATTCAAAGGTGCCTATACGTAGTAGCCACAAAACACAAGGACACCTAGTGGCTAATAGTTTACTCAAATAGTAGCACATTATGCATGGAACCAATAGAGAGCCTAACATGTGATTATGTTAAAAGCATGAATGAACTTGGGCAAGTTCATCACCGACTCTCTAATGATGAAGATGATGATACCTATTGGGAAGAGTTGGAAATCCCTGATAACTTCAAGCAAGAGCCCCTAGAATTGAAAACCCTACCAGCCGGCATGGAATATGCATTTTTAAACAATGGTAAATTAGTCATAATTAATGTCAAACTTGCTCCTGAACAAAAGGAAAAGTTGTTAAGGGTGACTAACAAATGGCCAATAGCCTTTGCTTGGTCATAGCTTGAGATGATAGGAATCGATCCAAGGATATGCCAACATCACATTTATACCAACTCAACCATGAAGCAAAGAATGCAACTACAACAGCAGCTGAACCCTAAAGTAGATCATCAACAAGAAAATAGAAAAACTCATCAAGGCAAAGTTCATCTACCCCATCATGGATAATGAGTGGATTAGCCCACTCATAATTGTGCCAAAGAAAGCTAGCAAGTAATGGGTCTACATTGACTTTAGGCTATTAAACATGGCAACATTTAATGATCATTTTCCATTATCATTTGTGAACCAAGTGTTGGACACTATCTCCAAGCATTACTATTATAGATTCTTGGATGGTTATAGTGGCTATAACCAAATCTAAATTGTGCTAGAAGATTAGGCCAAGATAACATTCACAAGTCCCTAGGGGACTTTTGCATATTTTAAGATGTCATTCGATTTATGGAACGCACCTACAACATTTTCATGCCTAGACCTTTGCATCTTTTAGTAGCAAATCAATACTGGTGTGGAAGTCTCATGGATGAATTTTCCACCTATGGAGTTACATTTGAGAAAGTCTTGGACCGCCTTGAACAAGTACTGAAAAGATGTGTTGAAATAAATTTGTGGCTCAACCAACAAAAAAGGCACCTTATTGTCCAAGAAGGCATTGTGTTAGGGCATCGAATTTCACAAGAAGGGGTTAAGGTAGACCTAAAAAATATAATGGTCATCCAAGGAATTACACATCAACTAGAGACAGTCAAAGATGTTAGATCATTTCTTAGACACACTGGCTACTACCAGCAATTCATAGAGATTTTCTTTAAGATCGTAAAGTTCTTAGTCGAGCTTACAAAGAAAGATGCTCTATTCATCTAAACCAAGAAGTGTGAACATGCATTCCAACTACTAAAGGAGAAACTCATAAAAACTCCAATTCTATGGGCACTAGATTGATCTAGATCATTTCATATAATGATGGACACATCTAATTATGCTTTGGGAGCTGTGCTTATGTAGTTGGATGATAAAAAATGTTCATATTACATCCATTGCATGAACCAAAGCATTATGGGTGCATAGTTGAATTATACCACAACTGAAAAAGAACTAATGGCAATGGTTTATGCTCTCAACAAGTTCAAGCACTATGTGCTTAGCTATAAAGTATTTATGCACACAGACAACAATGCCATCCACTTCTTAATGAACAAGCTGATGGTGAGCCCTCATATCATACAATGGCTCATGATTTTATAGGAATTCAATCTCACAATGATAGATCGAAAAGGGATCAAGAATGTAGTCACTGATCACCTTTCTCAATTAAGATGGAATAATAAAGAGGAGAAGAGCCCACTCTTTGATCAGTTTCCAAATGAACTTCTCTTTACAGGAGTACTAAATGACCAAACACCCACATAAACAACATGGTATAATGGCATCCTCACCTATCTTCTCACTCAAGATATGCCACAAGATCTTGACTTTAGAAAGAAGCAACAATTTCTTCATTGGGCCAAATATTTCATGAAAAGCAATGAACACCTTTACAAGGCATGTGCTAATGGCCTAATTCATTGGTGTGTCCTTTATGAAGATCAACTATGCATTCTTTTGGATGCTCACAAAGGACCTTATGGAGGCCACTGTGTAAGGAGATGCATGGCCATAAAAATCCTGATCTTAGGATACTATTGGCCTACAATCTTTAAGGATGCCCACCAATTTGTCCAATCTTGTGAACATTGTCAATTAGATTGTGAGATGACTACTCGAATGAAAGGTCCTCAATAATGGATTCAACAATTGGAGCCTTTTGACATATGGGGCATTAACTTCATAGGTCCCATCACACCCATGTCTAACGGAAAGGTGTATATCATTGTAGCAATCGACTACTGCACAAAATGCGTAGAAGTAGCAACTGTTATTGATTGTACATCATTCATTGCTACTAGATTTATACAACAAAATGTTGTAAATAGGTTTGGGATGCCACGTATACTAATTTCTAACAATGGAACTCATTTTACAGGTTTCACTTTTAGAAAGCTGATGCAACACTTGGGGGCTGAACATAAATTAACAACACCATACCATCCCCAAGTCAATAGTCAAGCAGAGGTAACTAACTGGGAGATTACAAAGATCTTAACAAGAACCGTAAGCAAATATATGAGAGATTGGAGCACCAAACTCAATGATGTCCTCTAGGCCTATCACTCAACATGGAAACTCCCTATTGGCTACTCTCCCTATGAGTTAGTCTAGAAAAAATTTTCAACGCTCCCAATTTAGTCCAAGCTCCATACACTATCAACAAACTGTGATATGGATCTTAACCTAAGTCTAGCATAGAAAGAAAGATTGATGGACTTGAATGCACTAGATGAAAATTAATTTTTGGCCCTATCTTTGAATGAGGTGCACAAGGCATTCAACAAGCAATGTCATGACCTCACAATATGGAAAGTAACATTTCAACCAAGTGATAAGATTCTCTATTGGAACCCCACACATGTACCCCAAAACACAAAATTCCAAACATTGTGGGAGGGACATTATATAATTGATCAAACCTTTTCCTTTGGGGCCATGATAATCTACAAACCTAAAAGCCCAAATAAAAAGTAGTTGATCAATATCTAGCAAGTGAGACCTTTCCTAGAGCCAAAATAAGCTAGTGCAACTACCACCTTGATGGATGGACAACCATGTTCCATTGTTCAAATCTCCACCTTCCAATTCAATTGTGGGGGAGATGGCCATCCATGCTAATAATCCATATGGCTTCTTAGTTTTTCTACTTTTTTTCATGTTTTTGATTTTACAAGCTATTTATTTTACAAATTTTTTATTTTCAAATTCTTCCCAATTTTGCACCATCGTTAGTACCTTTGAACCTTTTTGATTACTTTATATTTTTATATATATTTTATCTTGTTTTGTGCTATTTGAGTGTAACTTTTCATCATTTTTTTCTAATAAAAGTGCTTTATTGCCATAGGACATAAGGCTAGTGTTGTTGTTTACTACTGATGATTTTTGCATAATGTTGTGATTGTCGATGTCTGGTTTCTATTTTTGAATTATGATGTCTGATGACTATGACATGGTTTATTTTTCATGGAATAGGAAATGAATCCATGTCATCTGCCCATCCAATAAACTCTATGATTTTCCTTGTTCTAGGAGTTTGAGATCCTTTCCATTAAAGAAACTTTTAATCAATCGATGACCTTGGTAGTTTTGAAATTGGGAAGGATCCAAAGGTTTGTAGAGGATATGACTTCAAGAAGACTCAATACTCTTTGTACTCTTTTGCTTTCTTGAGTGCTTGAGTGTTTTTCATGAACTTCTTATTGTTCCATTTCAACCACTACTAGGAAGTCAAATAAAGTCTTTGCATGGTATGGTTCCCATTCAAAAATTCAAAAATAATAATAATAAATAACAACAAAAAATTTGAAAAAACACAACATGATGGGAATTCAAAGCACACCCCTTAGATAAATAAATGGGCTACAAGAATTGGTTATGTGACAAGAAAGATATGCACCCATGCCTGAAGGTCCCCTCTAACTAAGGGCCTCTATCACTTCCTACTTCTCTTTTCTTCTCTTTATGGAATGGTGGTTGTTTGTGAGAGAACTCTCCTGTCTCAAGGGGGTGGATAGGTCTTAGAGTGGTGATGCAAAGTCATTGAAAGTGGCTGGTTTTTGTCTGGACTAAGGATGGATCTTCTTAGGTCATTTTAAATACATATTCCACAAGGAACTTTTTACAGCCTCAATTTAGGATTCCATCCCACCTTTTCAATCATCCATTTATGCTACCATAACTTACCTCACTATTGGTTTCTATGTTATGTTCAATGTCTTAGTTTGACATGTTGGAATTCTTGGATAGATTCTTTTTAGTTGGTCCTTAACTTTTCATGATCATTCATCAACTATGGGACCCACGAACTCCTTAGTTGGGGTTATGCAAGGGCAACAAGGGTAGATACCTACTATCGGAAGGATGCACTTACATATCTCTTGGTTTGGTTAGTTAAGTCCCTTACCTTCGACATTATTACAATCCTATCTTTCACATATTCCATTATGCAAACTACTTTGTGCTTCTTGAACTTTCATTTTTCATCCTCTTTCTTCATTTTCTTAATTTTCTTAATTTTCGGGACTTCAACACCCTCTTCTCATATTTTCATCATGTTCATGGCTGTTTGGGCTTCCATTTGACCCTAATTTCATTCAAAATCTCTTTGTAATTTTCAAGGTTTGACCAAGTCAACAAAAGCCAATAGTAGTCAATAGCTACATCAATGAGGCCCCATTGACTTAGCAGACCACATTAATTGGGCCTTGTCGATGTAATACAAAAATAGTATAAAGGGCGCTAAACACTTTGGATTTTCCACATTTGATCCATAACGCCCAAGGATTTTTTGCAATTTTCAGAGCCCAAAACCTTCCCAAGCCTATAATTCTTGCACTGTTTATCCAAATCATCCCATTTTTCAACCTTGCAATTACCGGAGGTAATGTCTCAGTTGTGGGGGTAGCAAACCCCAAGGTTTTGATGAAATATTTTTGAAATTTTTCGTAACTCCCCCATAGGGTTAAGATGTAAAATGCTATTAAATCATTAATTTTTAAGAATTTAACCCTTCCAACAACTTCAATAAATCAAAGATTAAATTAATAATTAAATAATAAATCCATCTAGCCATAATGGGATCCTAGCCAAATGTAACCTCCCTATGAGACAAGGTATTCCAATCATTTTGAGTTACATAATAATTACTAATCTGTTGTTATGTGTGATCACAAATGGCACCAAGACCAAAGAGACCATAGGAGGAAGGACCATCGCAACCATGGGAGAAATGACCCAGAGGAGGAAGGGGACAACAAGAACATGGCCAAGGACAAGCTGAGGTAACCCATGCAATAGGACCCCTCAGAGATGAGGTTGAGGCAAAATCTTTCTGACAAATTATTGAAGAAGAAGCTACATCAGAACACTCACAGCAAGGTGTGGCACTAGGCCATATACCCAGACTAGAAATCACACTCATAGAGGCCCACCTCGACACAATCAAGAATCATGAAATTCAATGCTCAGTTCTTTAAGAACTAAACTTTAGGTCATTCCTTGAACGAGCTCCAAAAGATGTCAGAGCTTAACTATACACCTCTCCCATGTGGCTAATCATCACTTCCAATGGGGAGTCGTACATGGGAGAAATGTATCTCTTTTGGAATAATAAGAGAGTAGAAGCTACTATGAAAATCAAGGATATTCAAGTATCCTACTTAGTAGAAGCCATTGCATAGATCCTTGGATTACCTAATGTAGGAACACAATTGGCAGAGCTATCAACATAAGCTGATCTCAAAGCAAAGAAGGAATAGACATAGCGGTTTTATGGGGTTGACTGCAAGGAGTTTGGCACACTCACACTAGTAGAGTAAGTCTATTTTAAGATAGTGGCCTATCACCTCAATCCCATGGTAAAGTCCAATAAGGTGACAACCTTCTCCACTCGAGCATGCATCGCTCTAAGCAAAAAATTTTCAGCAAATCTTCCACAACTAATCTTTCTACAAATAGAGAAGCACTTTATGGAGAATGAACATGGAAGAAAGACCTTACCTTTTCCCTACTTAATCAAAAAATTATGAAAAAGGGCAAGAATAGTCTACTACAAAAATGATATACTCAGGCATGCTCCTAATGCTTTTTGGGTAGAGATGATGAAGGATAAGATGTCTACCACAATCACAAAGGGGAAGCAACAATGACCACCTCCACCACCTACTCATGAGTAAACATTGGAGGCTCGCAGTGTAGTTTAGCACATGCAAAAAATCCAAGAACAGCTCTTGCAACAACAAGAGCAGCTAGTAGGAACTAGTGGTGGAGACCCATCTATGTACATACTGGCCATGAGTCACCTTAGAGAAGTGGCTCATACAATCAGCCAGATGAAGAGAGGTGGATCAATGTTGTCTGCTCAACGAACATGGTTGCCTGCAAGGTTATATCCAAGTGCTTAAGAGGTGATTGTGTCTCTCTCTTAGCATCATCTATTCCTAGAAATCTCTGAGAATGTTGCATCCTTTTTGGTGCGCTTGGAGGAGGGTGAAGGAGCAATCATATTGGTGATGTAGCACCAGAGGCAAGAGACAGCTGCAAAGATTATTTTTGATTGAGTCATTGAAGTGTTAAATGCACCTACGATGCGTAAACTAGATGTTTCTACACTAAGAGATGGGTAGGCATCCACAAGGACAATCAACAAGCAATTGAGTGTAGCCCAACATGAAGAACTGCTAGACTGACTAGTGGCAACTGGGCAACTAATTCTAGATATCTTTGATTTTCTAGATACCATCACTGCAACCTAGTCAGAGCTATTAGAGGCAAAGGATAGGTGTCTCATCTTAGAAGGATAACTTGAAATGGCTCAAGCACATAGTCAAAGCTTTGTCGTACAAGTTGTCAAGTTGTGTGCCTGAATTATCAACCCTGCTTTTATCAACCCTGCATTAACATGAGACAAAGCTTTTTAGTAGCTCCAAGAATAGCTAAAGTGGGTTGAAGGACAAATGGTAGCAATGCTCTTCAATTAGTCAGTAGCAGAAGTTGAAACTCATGCAATATCGAAGAACTTGATGCAGGCATGCCAAGAAAATGAGTCCTTGACTATAGAAAATCATTGCTTGTGGAACGTTGATGCATAAAAATAATAGCTCAAAGAATTTATCTATCAATAGCAAGAGTAGCTAGCCCAAGAAAATGTTGAATTGAGGAGATTGACAGTGGAGAATCATAATCTCTCCATGGAGGAGGTCCACATCTTATGCCAGAAATCAACCATCGAGATTACCACCTAAGAAAATAAGGCTCTAAAATTTGAAAAAGTTAAAAATCATTACAAAGACTAGGATGGCCAATATGAGGTAAATGAAAAGCATATCCAACTGGCAAAGGCAAAAGTTAATAAGGCCCTCCAACAACTCCAACAAAGCAAAGAAACATGGCAACCCATCGTCGATGTGATTGATGCCTACAACAAGGTGAAAATCTGCATGAAGGAGTTGCAAATTGAAAAGATGATAAAATACATGGAGCTATCCAACCTCTACTATGCAAACCTAGTAATGCTAACTACTGGATGTCCGTAGTCTAATCTTGAGAAATAAGTGGCTAGCTCATACCTATTGTATGAGGCCTAATTCAAGACTCATAAAGACATCAAGCAAAAGCTTGTAGTGGAAAATGCTGAACTCAAGGTTCTCAAGGCAAAATTCACCAATCAAAGATCAATCATAGAGAACCTAGCCAAACAAATGAATGACTACCAAGCACTATAAGACACACTCTAAGCATTTTACATCAAGCATAAGCAATTTGTAGCCTAGTTTGTCAATGTTAAGGAGCTATTTCCTGTTTTTCCTTATCCTTGGGATGTTCCAACCCCGGCCCACATTAGCAAATTTGCATGGACTGTGAATGATTCCAAGAGTAAAGAAGAGAAAATGGAGGCATTTTTTGATGCTTTTTTCCTTCCACCTGAAGTTGCAGTAGTGGTAGGATAGCCATAGCCACCTTAACCACCACACGTGCCTAAAGCTAGTGAAGGTTCTTTAGAACCTCAGGAGCCACCACTACCTGGGATTGTGTGACCTTCTCCACCAAGTTCATGCTATCAAAGAATGTGCTATCCAATTTTGAAGAATCATGTCCTAGTGTTTAATTTTGTGTCATGAACACCATAATTTTTGTAATGTTTTGGTCTATACACTGGGCACTCGGTTTTGTTATGTCTATATTGTTTTGTTTTGTTATATCAAAAGCCAGTCAATAATCCCATACCTTCTCAATTTCGTAAAGAACTTAAGGACAAGTTTACATTTAGTCGTGGGGATATGATGAGTTTCAATTTTTTGCATCGACTAGGCCCTGTCAACGTAGTCTATTGCATCGACTAGGCCCCATCAACTAGGCCATGTCGATGATGCCCCGTCGATGCAATCTATTGCATTAATGTGGCCTCATCAATGTAGGGATCTATCCTGGTCTATAAATACGTGATTACTAGCTACATTTATGGCAAAAAATTTTAAAGTAGTAGCAGAGCTCTTGTAATTTGTCTATTTGAAAAATAGAATATTTTTCCCGAGTGCCTATAGTAAGATTCATTGAGTGTACAGATCGTTATTTGAGCATTGTTATACCTAAGCATGACAATGTGTGCGGCAATAAAGATGAACTTCTTGATAAACCTTGCAGCATTCTAGATAGCTTAAATTTTTCATTTATGCATTTAATGTTTTCAATTATTTATTCAATGTTTTTCCATAATTAAGCTAATGAAGTAATTAAGTAAGATAAGGTAGATAGATTAAGCACATAAGTATGACCACTTTAAGCGTAACACATATTCGCTTGGTAATCCCAGTAGCATTATTGCTTAGTACATCCAGTAGCGTAGTGCTTGGTAATCTAGTAGTGGATATGTGGGTTCAAGACGTGTGCAAAAAGTGGAACTAACTACTTATGTTAGGACTACTTAGATACTAGTTAATTAGCTAAATTAATTTAGTTAATGCAATTACTTTATCTCTCTTTAAACACCAAAATCATAAAATAAAAAATGATCAAAATCAAATGCCTTAATTACACTTAACCATACCAGTGTACGTCACAAGTGTAATTGGGAAGATAACGAATAACCTTAAGGCAAGGTTCACTTCCTAGAAGACTAGTGTGTTGAAAACTATAAAGTCCACAGAGTTCAACCAAATTGCACGTGAATGCTTTGTGATTCATATGGTTGGACGTAGGGGTACCTCATCACTCATTAATAGCTATCAGAAAAGGTATAACAATTTCAAGATTGAACATAAAGGAAAAATAATTGAATCTATTTCAAGTCATCTCAAATATTAAAGATTTTATAGACCCTCTTCACTCAAACGGGCAATTTCATAAAGAAATTTCTATTAAATTACTCAAGATGCTTTTCAAAGGAAAACATAAGCTCTTACATGGCAAACAAATAGAATTCTAGAATTGCACAAAAATAGAACTATAAGAGCAATCAGAAAATCCCAAAATTAAATGCCAAGGATAGTAATATTTAAACTATTAGCTAAGTAACTAAGATAATGAGAAGAAAAGAACTCATAAGATTTAAACAAAGTAGCTGAATTAATGATGCAATTAGCAAGCCATTATTACAAGTAATCTTCAATACTTCTTCTAAGTTCCTTTCTTTATTCTACCCTTAAAGCTCTTTTTATAGTGGCTTCTTGGTAGTTACAAACATCATGGAAAATTAAAATTAGTTACAACCACTACAAGAATTTAGTTATAATTAGCATAGTTATTAAATGCTATAGTTTCCAAGTGTCCTATTCATATAGGATTTTGAATAACTATCCTATAAACTCTCCATATTTTAAGCTCCTTCAATGATAACCATATTTCCTTAAGAGAGCATGGTTCATTAAATTTAGTTTTAAAGCTATTTAATTTCTAACCATGGGGTAACTTCTTGTAATAGCATGCTTTTTAATGATTTGACTCAATGAACCAAGCCTCATTTACTCTTTAATGAGGCTAGAATGTGGCCTTATGAATGACCTCTACATGTTGATGTGCAAGGTGTTGATGTGACAATGATGACATGGTGCTATGTTGAGGTGGCAGAGCTAGTTCATGAAGTTGAATTTTATCTTCATAAAACAACTATGTATGTTGACATGAAATAGTGCTAACATCACAATGATGTTACTAACACTATCATGCAATACGCTGATGTGTTAGAGCTTATGTGGTAGAACTGGTTCGTAGAGAAGAAATTTCATCCTTCAAATTGACTCAAAAGTTGACATGGCAGGAAGCGAAAGTGGCAAAGTCATTGTGGCACTAATGGCATGGTAGAGCAACCTTGTAGGGATGAATTTCTACTTCATGACCTATTTCTATGAGTTGACATGGCACAAAAGTCATGCTAATATGGCAAAATGAATTCATTGAGCTAGTAATCATACTTATGAGCCATCTCTAGAAGCTAACGTGGTAGCTTAGCAACATCATGATGACATGACAGAAGTTGACATGGCAATTTTAATATGGTACACTAAATTGGCCTCCTACTTACATGTATAAGGTGCTGACATGGCATATGTTAATGTAATGCTAACATTTGCAAAAGATGACATGGTGGATGGCAAAAACTCTTCTTAAGATAACAACGTGCTCAATCTAGATGCTGATGTGGCAAATTTCCACATGGTAGAGTGGGTCAATAGCAGCCAAAATCATTCTCATGAACAAGCTTGATAGTATGCTAATGTGGAGAGAAGATGATGTGGAAAGCTAATATGTGACAAAGCTGATGTGGCATCAGAAGATCAAGATGAGCTTTTAAGCATCTAAATGGATGAATCTCATCTAGATGAGAATCTATGAATGCCCACAAGCTCTTTAATGGACCAATCTCGTAAAGCTTATGAGATATTTTTGCTCCTTATTACATGCAATATTGTAGCTCTAAAGTTTCCATACTAGAGCTTAATCAATATAGCTTGTGAGACTAATGTACTTGTGCTAACCTATTCTTCAAGTGATTGTGGTCATAACACTCCTCATAAGCTGGATACATTGATAATGACTGATGAAGCCTCCTTGTCTTTATTTTATAGAGCTTAAATATCTTTGCTAAGCCATCTTTGCCTTCATAATCCTAGATCCTTATTGTAAGGAGCTAATGTTGGGACCAAAAGAGAACTAAACTATAACTAATGAAAGCATTAGGTTTAAAGTGAGTGCAATGAGGCTTATTTCGCATAGGGTTTTCCATGGCCAAAATAGTTTCTACTTCCAGTAGCCTTAGCAGAGCTCATCTTGTTCCTTTGCGATTTTATAACTTTAATTAAACAATAGCTTATGTGCTAGAGCTAAAAAAGAACTGCATCTGAAGCTTTTTTTTTTAAGTAATAAGTTAAGCTTCTTCATTCAACTAGATTTTATAATCCGCAAAAAGCTATTATTCCAAAGATCTTTTTGAGCTTATTACACAAGCATTCGGAAAAACTTAAAGGAATATAAACCATTATTTAAGCTTTAATACCTCCATAGCTCTTTAGCTTAGGAACCCTCTCTTCTTTTAGTATGGAATTTCCTTTCAGTCTTAAGATTTTCTTTCTTTTCAATAATAATTTACTTCCAATGCTACAACCTTATAAAGTCTACTTCATGAAATGGCTAGAAATGTATCAACACTAACAAAGGAGCCGCTAGAAAATTTCCAATCTAAACTGGTCACTCTACTTTCTAGTCTCTCATAGGGGAAGGAGATGAGCCAAGTAGATATTAACTACTATCTATCTCAATTCCTATGTCAAGATATAGAGAAATACTCTAGTTTGCCATCAATATAGGATGCTTCAGGAAGTAGTCGTAGTGGTAGATGACCAATGGAAAGAGATCTTATGAAACAATTCTATAAGCTAGGATCTCCTACCTTTTAGGATAAGAAGGATCCTACCATTGCCACTAAATGGCTAGAGGATGTCCTTAAGATCTTCAAGTTGATGGGTTGTGCACTTTTGCAACAAATCTGTCTGGCTACTCATTAGCTTCATGGGACTACTAGACGTTGATGGACTACTTAGAAGAAGGCTCATCACTAGGAAGAGTGTGATGTTCATTGGACCAGTTTCCTTAATGCTTTTAATGCTCATTACATTCCTTCAGAGTCTATGGAGGTGAAGGCTGAGGAGTTTTACTACCTCTACTAGGGCAATTGGATTATGACAGAGTATGAATGCAACTTCTCATAGCTAAGCAAGTATGTATCTCACATACATTCGGATAAGCAACAAAAAGCAACCATTTTGTTTGTGGTCTTTATGCATCCAATAAGAACCATTTTCTTTCTCTATATCTTTAAACATACCAAGATGCTCGAGTCTATGCATTAAACTTGAAGCATAGTTAATTGGCTAAAGTAGCACAATAAGATCATTCTCATAAGAGAGATTAGACCTCTTCTGGAAAGTCAAGTGGGTCTAAGTAGAGCCACAAATGTAGGTTAGCTGGCTAGTAGTAGTAGTATCCAAGGCCTTAGTAGCAAACTATAGGAGGTGGGACTACT
The DNA here is from genome assembly GCA_015680685.1 of Gnetum montanum. NCBI lineage: Eukaryota > Viridiplantae > Streptophyta > Gnetopsida > Gnetales > Gnetaceae > Gnetum > Gnetum montanum. Next base: position 649,131 of record MNCI01025861.1, read on the forward strand.
TATGATTCCATTACTTGATTTTATTACAAGAAGGTTGGACATATTCACAAGGACTATTCCAACTACCACAAATGTGGTCAACCAAGTCATAAAAATTTCAACTATCTAAAGAACACTGGTGGTGAAGGTCATTAATATGTTTACAACCTTGTTTGTAACTAGGTGATGCTAAGATGCATGCTCATGTGTATGCTTTGACAAATCAACTAGTTGATGCTCAACCCAACACTATGATGGAGGCTATAGGTACAATTTCTAATCTAGTATTTTTTATTCTTTTTGATCCTAGTGCAAGCCATTATTTTGTGAATCAATGTATAGTTGCTTGTTTGGGTTTGCAAGGTCAGTGTCTTGACCATGGGCTTACTATTAGCTCCATTGGTGGTTGTGTGCTTGCTACAAACCAAGTCTATAGGTCCATATCCTTAATAATTCTGAATGCCACTTGGTTCTATAATCTTCACATCATGAACCTAGGGGACTATGATGTTATCTCGAGTATGGATTGATTGTCTCTCTATCAAGGTAGTTTGAATTGTCATTGTAAGATACTTTTCTTGTTAATAGGTGATGATATTTAGATGACAATGCATACTAGATCATGCAAGGTCAAATTGTATATTTTTTCATCAAGATCTTCTTACTAGTTATTAGGAAAGGTCATTCTTTCTTTGTCATTTTAGTCCTTGACCTTTCCTTATTGCAGGAACTTGATTAGGTTCTGGTTTTTCATGAGCTTCCTAATATCTTCCGTTCCAAGTTACTTTGTTTTACCTCCAAGACATGATGTTAAGTTTAAGATTACTCTCAAACTTGGTACAAAACCTATCTTAATGATTCTACATAGGATGTTCCTTAGTGAGTTAGTAGAACTGAAGATTCAGCTTCAAGAGCTACTTGCCAAGGGCCTGGTTCATCTAGTGTGTCTCTTTGGGGGTGCTCCTATCCTCTTTGTAAAGAAGAAGAATGGTGGTATGAGGCTATGCATAGATTACTAGCATTTAAACCAAGAAATGGTGAAGAAAAAGTATTCTTTGCTACCCATAGCCAATTTTTTTATTAGTTGAGAAAAGCTTGGGTATTCTCTAATATTGACCTAAAGTTAGGGTACCATCAGGTTCACATTAAGGAGGAGGATGTTCCAAAGACAACCTTTAGGACATGGTATGAGCATTATGAGTTCTTGGTTTTATCATTTAAACTCACTACTGCTCCTATAGTATTCATGCATTTCATGAATAGTGTTATGAGATCCTATCTAGGCCAAACTATTATCATGTTCATCAATGACATTTTGGTGTATTCTTCATCTAAAGAGTTACATGAGTAGCATTTAAGAATCATCTTGCAAAAGCTTAAAGAACATTCATTTCTCATCCAACCTTCCAAGTATTTTTTTTTTTTTTTTGGCATCGTGAGATTTAGTCCTTGGAACATGTTGTTTCAAAGGTTGGTATAGTGATGGACCTTGTTAAAATATTAGTTATTCAAGATTAACCTATTCCTAAGGATGTTGGTGAAGTTCACAGTTTTTTTAGGATGACAGGTTATTATAGGATATTTGTTAAGAATTTCTTCCACATCACTTCACCTATCATGAAATTTTGTAAAAACATGTTGATTTCTTGTGAAACTCATGTTGTCAAGCTAACTTTAACAAACTCAAGGGTAGATTAATCTTGACTATTGTTTTGATTTCACCTACCCAAGTCATTTGATGTTTATACTAATGCTTCAAGAGAACGTTATGGATGTATCCTTATGCAAGAAGGAAAATTCATAGTGTATGCCTCGCGATAGCTTAAGCCTCATGAGATGTGCTACCCTACTCATGATTTGGAGTTGGAAGTGGTGGTGTTCAGCTTGAAGATTTAGCATCACTACTTGTTCAAGAAGAAATTGATGATTTGGACATATCACAAGGGATTGTAACATCTAATAAGTCAGCCACAATTGAACATGGGCTAAAGGAGGTGGATTGAACTCTTGGACAATTTTAATTTTACCATCTAGTATCGAACAAGAAAAAGCAATGTTGTTGCAAATTCCTTAAGCCATGTGGCTGGTAAGATTAACAGCTTGGTAATTTGATCAAACATGATAAGTGAGATTTGCATAGAGCAACAACATGATTCAAAGTGTAAGGAGCTTAAGAATTCCTATGATTCTTCCATGGTAGTTGATACGTTTAGGTTGCTTCATCATAAGGATCGGCTATATGTACCTGATTCCTTATGGCTAGGTCTATTAGATGAAGATCATTTTAGTAGGATTTAGATGCATCTGAGTAGTGATAAAATGTACCAAATGCTAAAAATGTTATATTATTGGATAGGCATGAAGAAACAAGTTGGAGAATTTGTGACTTAATGTCTGATTTTTCAATAGATTAAACTCAAACATTAATGAACAAGTAGCTACTTGTATCCTCACATTATTCTAGAGTCCTTACTTTTGGCATGCATTCATGGATAACCTAGGCACTAGGTTGAACATGAGTTCAACCTATCATTCGCAAATTAATGGTCATGTTGAGAGAGTCAACTAAGTGTTGGTGGACATGTTTCGATCTTGTGCCTTATAGTTTGTAGATAGTTGGAATAGTTTGTTACTGTTGGCAAAGTTTTCTTACAATAACAACTATCATATGAGTCTAAAGGCAGCACCATATGAAGTCTTGTATGGGAGACCTTACAAGACTTCCTTGTGCTAGAATATGATCGAGGATAGATAGCATATCAGTTCGGATGTTGTGTTAAGGATAACACAAAAGATTAAAGAGGTTTGTAAGCAATTGAAGGTAGCTTAGAATCATCAAGCAAGCTACACAAACCATAGGAGGAGGCCTCTTGAGTTTGCAATTGGTGATGAGGTATTTGTTCATGTCTATCCACTAAAAGGCTTGATGCATTTCAGTCAAAAAAGCAAACTTGCACCTCTTAACATTGGTCTATTCAATGTTCTTCAACACATAAGAAAGGTTGCATACCATGTTGGTCTACTGCCATAGCCTTCAAGCATGCATGATGCATTTTATGTCTCCATGCTACAGAAGTGCATCCTCAATGATAGTCATGTTGTAATTGGACTAAGGTGTGGCTCTAGCCTAATGCCTTATATGTGGAGCAACCTATTAGAATCTTGGATCAAATAAAGCATCAATTACATAGCAAGATAATTCCCATGGTAAAGGTCTTGTGAAACCATCATGGTTCCTAAGAGACAACTTAGGAGCTTGAGTCCAATTTACATTCTTCCCATCCTGAAATCTTCTAGGAAGAAGATTCTTAAGAGGGGAAGGATATAACAACTCGAAATTTTGGACATCCTTGATATATATGATTCTTGCAGAAATTGTAATTTGATATATTTTTATGTGCTAAAATATTTTGATGATGATGATGATTATGAGCTTTGGGTTCTCTAGATGTGTGGATAATATTATGTGTTTCTTAGTATTTAATTATACATATATTTTTATTACCATCTAGCAAGTGTGCACTAATCTTATTGTCGAGTGTAGCAAGATCTCAGAAGGATTAGTTTGAGACATGGTATGGCATGGGATTTGTGGTTTGTTTAATTATTATTCTTTCCCTTCTAAAGTGCATGATATGACCTAGTGGATATGTGATTGATGGATCATATATGTCTAACATGTATGCTTAAGGATATATTTATCTAGCTTTGTTTTATTTTCTATATTAAGAGATTTTGGATTATATTTTTAGCACTATAGATTTTATGGTATTTTTTTTTTTCTTTTAACCAATGTGGCATGTGAGGGAGTTACATGAGTGGAAGAGGAAGTTACATGTACGATGGAAAATATTTTTCATATTATACTTTTAGTTTTGTAATAGTTTAGACAACTAGTATTTTCTTCTGTTCCATGGTTTTTTTGGTCAATCTCCATTAAAATTCCCATGGCTTCATTCTTCCACATACTTTGATGATTTGGAAGAGGTGTTGTGAAATATTAGAGCTGGGAAGTGCTAGTGGATTGTAGATTAGTTGTGTAGATTTATTGGATCCTTACGGTCTTTTCTCCTCTCTTGCAATTTTCATTACTCCTCTTTAGAGGTGAGTTATCTTAACTTCTTTTCCATTTACGATTATAATTTTTTTGTGCACATTCACTAGATGAGTATTATTTATGTTTGCAATATGATTCTTATGCTATTTTTGGATTGATGGATTTTGTTTTCTACGAATAGAATATTGTTTGATGGATTTTTGCATGCACAATATGGGTTTTGTAAGAATCATTCCAATAATTTGTATGGGATTGGGTTTTGTCATTCAAGAGCTCAGTTGCTTGTAATTAAATGATAGAATTACAATGATTTTTCTTATATGAATGTCATCTAGATGATATATGGAGAGGTTGGTTTCTCATGATGGTCAATTTGGAGTTTTTGCAATCTTGTTTCATTCCTTTTTATACTTTACTTAGATCCATTTTCCCTTGCTATGATCCTATCATGTTCAGTGTGAATTATGGTTTGTATATCAATCTTGTGAAACCCCTCTTTTCATTGTTGTGATTTTGGTGTATTAAATCAATCTTTCTTGTATTGAGTTTTTTCCAACTTTCTAATTATCTCAAATTCAATTTCTCTCTTATCAATTCAATTTTGAGTTGTCCTTGTTCTATGTTGATTCTTGTTCTTGAGTTGTTGAGCTCTACCCTACTATTTCCCTATTCATTGTCATCATTCTAGATTTTTCCCAGCTATTTCCTAGTCTTTCATAACCCAAACAAGATGTCCCAAGTCTTTGCTAGGTGTCCCACCTACAACTTAGTTTTCCTAGCAAGACATCTCTACTCAGACATCTCAGCCTAAGACATCTCTAGTTTTGCTAAGACGTCTCACCTAAGATGTCTTAGCTTGAACCAAGACATCTCACAACTACTGGAGACGTCTCATCTTCTTATGAGACGTCTCATCTTCTTATGAGACGTCTCACATGAGATCTCTCCAATTTTTCTAAGACATTTCCTAAATAGCCTAGAAGTCCCATTTCTACCAAAGAGGTCTTAACAAAGACATCTCATGATTTCCAAAAAGTCTCTCCTGCAAGCCTAGTTCTACCATAAACTTAAATTTTGTAAAATTTGATCCCCCAATTTGGCCTGTAACTTGGATTTGAAAGCATAGAAATCAAGAAATCCAACTAGGAGATCAAACTAGAAGATTCAAAAGCATTTTATAAATTTATGGATCATGTATGGTTTAGACCTATGACACTATCTTATTCATATATATTATGGAATTCATTTTTACACAATTTTTATATTCACACATTTCTTTCTTCTGTTGTTTAGTTTTCTCTCTCTTTTTATTTATTTATTATTTGGAGTCATGGCTTCATGCTAGATTCTTTCTTCTCCTTTTGTTGTGTAGTTCATTCATTCTCATCACTTGCCATGACCAATTGCTTCATTAAGGGTTCTACCAAATGTAATGCTCTCCAACCTAAGGCTTAGGAAGGAGGATGTTATAATTTTGTAGGCTTTTGGTGTTAGTTCTTACTCCCTAAGAATAGGGTTTTATACTTATTTTTTAATCTGCCTTTAATACCAATTCATAAGCCTTATCTAGGGTTTGAGGCTCATAGGAAGATAGATGCTTATTCATATTCACTGCATCGTACTTTGGAATAATGAAACAATTGACAAAATTCAAGGAAGAAGTCCTTTTCATCTTTTTTGATCTTGCCTTAAGTATTTTAGCTTCATTACTATCTCTTGTGTTTGCTTGGATTGTTCATATTTCTGCCTCAACATGTATTGCATGACTAACCACTCTCACACTTGAACATTATCTTACATGACAAATGCATTGGATTCCTTTTCTCTCAAAATGGAAGCCATGCTTTCTAGTTTGAATCTAGCAATTGTTATTCTAAGATGATTATGTACCTTCTTCAACTTACAATGTTTGTTCAAAGTCTTTAACCATAACTCAAATGTAAGTTAGACACCTACATCACTAAAAAACTTTAATTCAACATAAGTGAGCGCCTTGATGTATTTTTAAATACTCTCGCAAATCTGTTCTTATCTTCATCATCTAGCTTTGAATGCGTAGAAGAACTTGACTTGATGAATGAGTGTTGGCACATTTTGGTAGCACTGGAAAATAAATATAGTTCATGGCATCTACACACAGCCCTGAATTGTGTACTTCTTTCTCTCTCATCATGACTGAGGTTGGCAGTAGCATCGTTACAGTAACGGCTGTCCATGGAGGCACATACATTGGCTAAGAGCATATATAAAAAAAACAAGTGGAGGTAATGGCAACGGGAATGTGATCTGCAGTGGCAGCTTTGGCAGGATGGACCATAATAACACTGTTGTTGGCTTTGCAAGTCAATACCAGGAATGTTAATGTTCCTATTAAGCCAAGGCCAAGGCCAACGCCACTACCAAAGAGTGGAGTCGTGCTAAAGCCCGAAAGTCCACTACCAAGGGCAGCTCCATTACCGTCTGCAAGTGCATCCCAAAATAAGAATAAGAATAAGAATAATAATGATGACAGGGTGACGCTGAAGGATGCAGTGTCGGCAGCCAAAACCGAGTGACGTGACAAAGGGACTTGAATCGGACCATGTGTTTTCGCAGTGTACAAAGAAGGTTACAGAGACGGTGAATAAACTGCGGGACGTGAAACAATGGAGGGTGCCCAACAATGTTGGTCAACTCATCAAGGATGCCGTTTCAACTAAAAAGTTGTGTGTTGGTGTCCTTCGTCCCAAAACTGTGGGTGGCTCTCTCAGATATAGAGGAAGAGGCTCTCATTGAGATGAACACTGCTACAGAGACAGAGAGTGATGAATCTGAAGAGGCCTCCGGATCTGAAGATACTGAGAGCGAATCTATGGCGAAAGAAGAAGAATATGCTGCCAAATACAGTCTCTGACGCACTAGGGCAAGACGAACTCGAACTCAAACTCAAACTTGCAATCATGGCCATGGCCATGTTACGTACATAGATTGCAGTAGAACCTACTATGCAAAGGCAAAGGCACATCCGCATTCGCAGGCGCAGAGAGAATCTGATACTACAGAGATCTGGCACTGCTTGCAAGGCTTAGCCGATCGCATGACGGCTATGGAGTTAGGGGTTCAGGAGTTATTGTTCCACAATCGCAAAACTGCCGTGGCTTCTTCCGCAACGATGATGCGGCGGAGGAGTCATCTGTTTTCTTTTGTTTGAGAAGATTATTTCCTCGGGACACGTCGGCCATGACTGAAGACATGGCTGCGGTGGTTCCATACAAGGGATTCCGTGGTATCACTCAAGCCGCGGGCCATGAAATACCAACATGATTGGTGTTGGAGACAGTATTGTTTGGATTCCTTTCATGGTTCAGGTGCCGATCAGAGGTTGCGGTAGAGAACGCAGCAATTGACATAAAAATGGCGAGGAGAGGAGAATGACAATGCTACGATAGGATCATGATTGATATAACACGCTTCTTTTATGTCGCGCCCTCGGACAATGCTGATGCTGCAGCAACAATACAGAAGAACGTGCCATGCTGCTGCTGCTGCTGCTGGGAATAATGCTCGTGTTGATTTTTTCTACATTATTGTTATTTTATATCATATGCATTCGTACCAAGGTTTTGGTATTGAATAATCAAAAATAGAAACCATGAAATGAAACAATGATAAAAAGAAAAATAAAATTACTTAACTAAATTCAAATTGAAGGGGACATTTTTTCACTCCATACGCAATCAACCATAGATTGGCTGGCTATCCTGTATTTGTATTCGTATTCGGGTGACCTGAAATTGAAAAGGCACCAAAGAAAAAATTAGAACTACCTTTTCTTTAAAAAGCTTGTTTCGCCATTTTGAGTGACCGTGTTAAGCAGAAACTATGTCCATCCCAAAGGAAGATCTATCATAGGAGTTGATGCACCAAAAATGATGAGCTCAAATTAAGGATACAGCCTCAACAATATTAAGAAATAAAAAATTTATAAGTTACTTATCAGGTAGGACACTTGTCAACTATAGCACTTAAATCTATGGTGGTTATAACCAACCCCGTAATGTTTGTAACTCACCTCAACTTCTCATGATGATTGTAACTACCCTAAAGTCATTGTAAAAGGGCTTCAAGGGTGGATTTAAGAGAAATGAGGAGAAATTGGTAAAAGCAACTTTGAAGAATATCAAAGATTTTTTGTAAAGCATGGTTTGCTAAAGACATCAATTTAGGTACTTTGTTTTAATCCCATTTTGTTTTAGTTACTTAGGTAATAGTTTAGATAATATTGTGTTTGGCATTTAATTTAGATTTTTTCTAAGTTGCTTTTATAGCTCTATTTTTGCGCAAAATTAGACTTCAATTAAGGTTTGCCATAAAAGAGCTTATGTTGTTGAAAAGTCTCTAAAGCAATTTAGTAGTAATGTCTTAACAAAATTGCCTATTTTAAGCATAGAAAATCTAGAAAAATATTTGGTATTTTGAGATAACTTATATAGCTTTATTGTTTTAAAATGTATTGCCTTGGTGTTTTAATCTTAAAATTGTCAAATTTTTTGAAGGCTCTATTAAATGCAATTCTTGACAACTATTAACTAGTCAAAATAGAAGCTCGTACTTTGTTGTTTACGCAACATTTTTGGTAGTCTAATAAGATTGTCTTTTATGAAATTGCTTGTTGAGCTCAGAGAGTTTGGACAATTCGTACTTAGATTGAATTAAAATAGCTTCATTGTGAAGTGTTTCCTCATGTCAATTTATCTTACTTAAATATTTGAGATATCACACAAATCTGGTTTCTTTTCTTTTCTCTTTCTAAGTCCATTGAATCTCGCTCTATTTCTAGTTTTCTTGTGGAACTTTCTCTCTAGGGAAAAATTAGGAGTAGATTGGTAGAATTGTGCTCAAATGCTTTTGCAAAATTTTATTTGTTACAAATAACATATTATAGAGACTATATAGACTAAGTGACTTGACAAAATAGGAACCTTCAACAGCTCACAGTATTTGGCAAAGTTAGCTGAATTTATTTAATGATAGCCAATTATAATTTCATACAAAACCCAACCATTTCAACATTCACAACAACAAACACATGTTCACATAACCACTGAGTTTATTTGAAGATATCTAGGCCTTGGTGTTGCCAAAAACCAAAAAGCACCTAATCCCTGTTTGAAGAACACCTTCGCTTCCTGTGACTCCCACGTCATGAGACCCAAAGGCCCCAATGTTGGCAGTCCAGTCCCAAATAATTGCCAATAATGAATAATTGATGGAGTAATTTGAGATCTCACATGAGGGTCTAGGTTTCTCCCTCTTGAAACTGTAACACCATGCATTTTTGTATACTTATGATGCCTATTTCTCTCTTTGGGATTTTATGTCTAGATGATGCATGGATGTGATGTGCTTGTTAGTAGATTGTAGCTTGGTGTATTTTATATTGTATACATTTTGATATTTTTCCCTTATGAACTTTGAGGTGTGTATGAATTAATTTAACAATGCATTTCTTATGATATTTATGATTTATGTAATTCCATCCAACAAATGTGCACTAATCCCATTGATGAGTGTGGTAGGATATCATGGAGGTGTAGGTAGAAGCATAGCATGGTTGGCATTTGTAGCTTTGTGTGGTATATTATGTGTAATTTAATATTTTTTATGTTTAATTTAATTTAATTTAAATTACTTTGTGTGCCTAAGATAAACATATTTGGTATATGTAATTTTTTAATGTTTATATTTCTTTTTTAATTGTCTTAGTGAGAAATGTGAGATAGAAAAAAGGAAAGTTACATGAGTTGTAATGATTAATAGAATTATTCTTATAGTGTAACTCTTGTTATGGTAACTAGCTTGTTTCCTCTAGCTGATTATTTAACAACCTCTCGTTTGATTTCCACGGCTTCTACAATCTACACACTTTGACATTTTCTATAAATGAGGTAGAGAGATCCTATTGAAATTCAAAGCTTGTGGAGGTGTTGCTAGATTTTGATTCAATGCTACTCGATAGATTGAATGGTATGCTTCCCCTTTTTTATGTCGATCTTTGTGGATATTTAAAGTGAGTAATCTTAGCCCCTTTTCTTCTTGTTTTTATTTATTAGATTTCTACAAATCTAGCAAGGTTGGGTAGTGGTTGATTTATGTAGAATTACATGAATCTTGCTACAATTATAAAAATTTTGATTTGAAAAAAAATTTGTTTTTTGCTTTCATATGTAGATTGTATAAATTTCGATGTTTGATCTATTGTTTGATTGGCTGTAATTTCTTTTCCTTGACTTAGGGTTTCAATGACATAGAAGATTGATTCCACATAGATGGTGATTAGTAAAATGTTTGTATCTTTTTCATATTTTTGAGTTAGGGTGCGATCTATAGCTTTTTGGAATCCTCAAGAAATTCTCTACAACTAAAAAGATAAGCACCCTAAAATTCATAGTATAATTTGAGTTATTAGCTTATCTTTTTGACCTACATGAAAACACCAAAAAATTTATAATGTGCATTTAAAAGGCTATAACTTCCAAAATACAAAGAATACCAATATAAAATTTCATTGTATGTTTCACTTTATAATTCTTTCAAATCCAAGTAAAACCATTTTAAAACATTATGTTATGACCGAGTTATGATTTTAGTATTCTCTGTTAACTAAAATCATATTAGATTTGCTAGTGTAGATTTGAAAGCTTGTATCTCTTTATCTACATTTTATCTACATATTTTGATTGATTTTAGCTTTTAAATTGTTTTGGAATTAGGAGAAAAGGTTATGATATATTTGAGTTATGATCAACTTACTGCTCATCACTTTTTTGTCCTTGTTTTGGGTTGATTTAAAAAGCATAGATTCCTAGGTTGATATCTCTTTTTGTATGATAGATATCTTTTTGAAATCTTAACATAGATTAGGTATACATTTTATCTTTTAAATGAATTATAAATCATTAGCAAATTTGAAGTAATGTAAGAGTCATTTTATTTTTATCAACTATTATGTATTTAGACTATTATCTAATTCTAGACTCAACTTGGATTAATGGAGGCCTTGATATTCTATGTTAAGAACAAGAGTTTGATTATGTGTAGTCATGGTTAGGATAACATGATAGCTTGATAGTGTTATGTTTTTTCCCCTTTTGTTGTTGGAACTTGGTTTAATCCCCTTTTGACTTCATTCTACTCAATTTGTGAAATTGGATTTGTTGGCATGTGGACTTTGGCTTGAGGTTGATTGTTGAATCTTTTGGTTGTTTTGGGACATGTTGGATTGTTGGATTTCTTGGTTTGTTTGAACATGTCAAATAATGTTTTGGATCCCTCCACCCTCAACACTTGATTTACCTTGTTTGTCCGATTTGGATGCTTGCATAATTGATTGTTTATCTAGAGCTAGCATTGAGCTATGTATTTCATTGGAGATGGGTTCCCTAAAGATGGTTTGATGATTAACCCCCACTATCAAAATGTGTCAATATGGCTATTATTGTAGTCTCCATCTTACACAAGAGGATGATCCATGGCCCATTGGTCATTTGGTTTTGGTGACTCCAAAACATTAGAGGAGAGTTCTCAAAAGACATCTCTAACATCAACAAGTTTGGGAACCTCAAAGGTGATGTCTTGGATGATGCCTCAAATTCACTGAGACTAATAATAAATCCATTCTCATGATGATTTCATATTTGGTTTGACAAATGATATTTGGAAATGATCGAGTACGCATGACAACCTTTGTTATATATTTAACATTGAGTGTGATGTGTGCTAGTCTCCTTATTTGTAGGTTCATGGATGCAGTGGCAATCTAGTTGAATTAGAACATTTGGTTTGGTTGTATGATTTGGTTGCATGGCTATTGGTCTCTGCTAACATGTTTTGCAAATTAGCAATGCCTCACCTAGCCACCATGAGATCTATAATTCTTTAGTTGGAGGAGATGCCAAGGTTTCTCATCCAATTTTATTTTGATATCCTCTTTTGTTTATAGGTTGCAAGGGATGGGTGAAGCATAGAGATGTTTGTTGACATTGCTGATGTGGACCTCTTATATCTTATTACACTTTCAGCTTTGAACATCATTTAGTCATTCATGTATTAGGTGTTCAACATGGTGTTCAAACATTGTCTCTCTTTTATCCATGCATATGGATTCATAATTTTGTATGCTTAGACCTTATTATAATGCTAGTTATTTATGGGAAATTTAGATTTGTAGTTATATTATTCTTATTGTTCTTGTTATACTACTTTTAATTCATTTCAAATTTTTAGTTATGATATATCTTCTCTTTCAATTAGTTCATTTTTGCACACATTTAATATGATTTAGATAATAATGTACTTTGTTCTTCCATTCTTCTAGTTTCTTCTTAATCTTGGGTTATGGCATCATCATAAGATTCCTTTCTGTTTCCCTTTTCATTACATAGTTCATTTGGCATATCGTTCTTTGTCATGGCTAATCATTCCTTGGGGGTTTTACCCAATGTAATTGTCTCTAACCTAAGCCTTAGGAAGAAGGGTGTCACAAAAACCCTTTCAACATGGAGTACTGCACTCCCATGTGTTAAATGGACATCCTCCTTATCATCTTCTGTACCATCTTCTTTAAGCTCTTCATCTTCATCTCCAACCAATGGATCTTCAACCTTATTCCTCCCATGAGATGGACCTACATTAGAATAGAGTTTAGCATTTATTTGTTTCAATCTATCTACTACCATTTTGAAGGCACATTTTAGGTCTTCCATACCCCTACTGAAAGCTTGGATAGATTTCCTCTTAGAAGCCATGTTTCCCAAGTAATTCAATAGAAATTCCAGCACCCAATTACAAATCTAAGACAATCAACACCAATTAAAGGCACAAGATACACAATCCTTTGAATCTGGGCATAAATCAAACCCAAAAAAAAACATTAAGAAATTCATCTGATTAGGCATGCATGGAGCCTAAGAATGGATTTCAAAAATAGTATTCCAAAACCCTATGTACTCCAATCTATGCTTCGATACCAAAGCTAGTATGACCTCCAAGAATTAATGGACCATTCTTGAAGAATAATCCTTGAAACTATACATAATCAACCTAATTCAATCCCTAATTTCATACACAATTCATGTAGAAAGAAAAACACCACTAAAAACCTCTCTAATTAGCATGCATGAATGAAAGTACATCAAAAATACAATGAAAAAGACTTATGAACACACAAGCCATAAGACCTGGGAAGTAGCGGGCCTTCCAAACCCTCAAACCTACACCACTCAACAATATTTACAAAGCATAATGGTCTACAAGCCCAAAAATCCTCACCTCAACTCAACAAGATGATGAATAAATGCCAAGGACCAATTTAAGATGCCCAACGGACCACATGATTTCTTTTAGAGCTCTTCTCCTTAGTTAAGAGACAAGTCACAATGGCCAAAAGCCCTAATTAAGTCGCATTTTCTTGCTTTCATAGCATTGCATTTGAATCCTTATTGATTTTTGAGTTTCAACAATTTTTAAAACTTTTTGATCACTTGCTTTAAGCTGTTCTAGGTCGTACCTCCTTGTAGTACCTTCTAACTATAACCTGCTACAAGTCACACTTGTCTATGTTATAATTAAGCTAAAATCCATGAAGCCTTTCTCAATGTGAGGCACTTAAAGTCATAGTGCCATGTAGTTAGCTCTATACCTTAATTTCTAAAGGACTCATGGTTATCAATACAACTTCATGCAAGTTACAATCTCCTAGGTGGACTACAACCTCTAACAAGTTGCACTACCTCACAGTACCAATTCCAATTCACAAAATTACATAAAAATGAATTTTCAGCCAACTATGAGCCATTGCAACTCGTAATCCCCTATTGTGATTGACTGTAAGCCTTAGCCAACAATAGTTGCTTACCTAACCCAACAAAACATTACCTCAAACATGTCCAAATGACACAAAAGTTTCACAAGTGACTCCCTATGATTCACACAACTTAACAACAATAGGAAATTACAACTTTGGAATGAGATGTGTTTCTACACCACAGTGCAATTTGGTCTCTCATGCATAAGCTAGTGGTCAATCCCTAAATCATTATGTGGCTTAGGATTTTGCAAAAGCTTAGTATCACTATGATTGACAAGAAGGGTGATGAGTGATGAGGTACCCTTACGTCTAACTATACGAATACAAGTGTTCACTCGTGATTCGTTCAAACACCAAAGATTAAGTACTTATGCACCTACACAAAACAAGGATGAGTTATGCAATCGTTTTCTTCCCAAGCTTACTTGTAAGGCTCGATTGTATGGTTAAGTAAACTTTAGATATGTGATTTTTATTATTTTATGTTTTATTTTCTTGATGCTTAAAAGAGAGAAATGAGGTAATTTAATAACTAATTTGATTTAACTAGTTCACTATTCTCTAACTAGTCCTAACACCAACATCTATTCCCACTCTCCAGACACATCCTGAACCAATGTAACACTACTAGAATTACCAAATGCTAGTCATTACTAGGTTACCAAGTGTTCCCACGTATGCTCAGAGTGGTCGTGCTGAGTGTGCTAATTCGTTGATATAGCAGTTCAATAAAAATAACATTTGAGAGCATCAAATAATAGTAAATGACATTAAATGCAATAATTAATCTATTCTAAATGTTGCAAGGTTTATCACAAAGTTTTTCTTTATTTCCAAACACAAGGTGTGCTCAGGTACACAATGCTCGAATAAAGATTCGTTCACTTTATGACTCTTGTTGTGGGCACTCAGAAATAACTCTAACTCTGGAGGGAAAACTACAAGAGTTCGGCTAAGGGACTAAAAAACTAATGCTAAACCAAGTGCCCCTATCTCCTATGTATAGCCAATGAGACAGGTTCCAACATCGCATGTCTGATATCGCTTCGACATCTCCGATATTGCATATCTGATATGGAGGGTCCAATATCAGGACTCATCATACCCCCATGACTAAATGAAAACTCATCTTGGGAAGGTATGGGATTATTGACTAAACGACAACTAATGGTGACATGGAATGACAAACTCAAAGTGCCCGATGAACAGACCGACAAACGTATTATAGCATTGGTATTCATAACCATTGTAGTGAACATTGTACATAGATGACATCCAGACCCTCATTTGACAGCTTGAAAAGACAGGGAAAGAAAAAAAATGAGGTGCATTGCTACTGATGTCAAGAATGTGTACACCGTTGTTTATCCATGGCCACATGACCAAGCTTGTTCCTTGCGTAAATGCTCTTGCTCTAGTCCATCCTAAGTGCTCCTTCCTATCCCAGTCCATTGTTCAAGTGGCCGCCATATGCACACACAACACAATCACAAATTAACAAGGATATATACGATATAATGTAGTTGATACCTTGCCTCGATATGAAGCTCATTGGCTAGGTTGTGGGTATGGCATATACTGGGTTAGAGGTTTGTAAGTGAATACTACCTAAGGTGTAGGGGTGAGATAAGTAATGGAAAAATTTGTGACAGGCCCCCACGACTAAGAGCGAACCTCCAATAGCAATAGGATGAGAAACGAAAGAAAAAGGAAAATAAGAGAAATAACAACGATGAAGCCAATAAAAGAAGAACAAAAATGGATGTCATGGATGGGGTGGAATGAGAAATAGTTGATTGCAAGAAATGTTCAAAGGAAAGAACTTAACAATTGCACCAAAAAGGAATGCCAGTGGGTCCTTCCCAAAGGAGGCTCATGCCCATTATGCCCTGACAAACCCACAAACCAAAGAGTCCGTAAGCTCTAGGAATGACATATGGAAACAATAGTTAAGAATTCACCCACAAGAATTTACCAAAGAATAACAATGCGTCGACCAAGATATAGACTAATCATAAAATCGATAATGAGGTGGAATATGGAAAGCAATACGAGAAGAGAAGAGAGAATGGAATGGAATCCCAAAATCAGGTTGTGTAAAGTCCCTTGTATAGTATGCGGTTAAGGTGACTTAATAAAATCCAGCCCAAATCCAGATTAAAACTAACCACATCCAATGACCTTGCATCAACACACTTAACCAACCCATCCTCCTAAAGCAACAAGAATTCTTTCACAAAGCAACCACCTTCCCAAAAAGAGAATAATAGAGAAGCAATAAGTGAGAAAGGGCCTTTGTTAGAGGGAACCTTTAGGCATGGGTAGCATGTCTTTCTAGTGCCATAACCAGTGCTTGTTGCCCATGTTTCTATATTATGTCTACGGGGTGTACTTTGAATTTCCACCAGTTTGTTTTCTTTCTTTTTTTTCTTTTTTTTCTTTTTTTGTTTTGTTTTGAGTGAGAACCATACCATGCAAGGACTTATTTGATTCATTTAACTTTATGAGATTAGTTGATAGCAAGATGATGGAAAACCTATGAAAAACATTCAAGTACCCAAGAGAATAGCTAGCACAAATGTGTTAAATCCCTTTGAGGTCACATCCTTTTCAATCCATTTGAATCTTTCCTTGGTTTGAAGAGCCACCAATTCATTAATAGGTTTGCTTAGAAAAAGGGATAGTATAGTTCCAAAACTAAGGGAGACCATAGAGTTGAACGGAATGGATGACGTGGACTCATTGCCTTTTTTATCAAAAGAAACCATATCTTAGCCTCAACATTGAAAGTCAAAGGTAAAAACCAAACATTAGTAAGCAACACTATTATAGTACAATCCACCATCATGAGCACTTATTATGTGACAAGTAAGAATAAAGCAAACAAAATGTAATAAAGAAAGAAATAGTAAAAATGTTAACGATGGTGTAAAACAAAAACAAGTAAATATGAAAAATGTGTTAAACAAAAAGGACAAAAGAAACTAAGGACATAGAGTAGTTAGCATTGGTGGCCTTCTCCCCCACAACTGAGTCGGAAGGAGGAGATTCGAAGCAATGAGTAGGGTTGTCCATTAACAGAGGTAGTGTTAGTACTAGTTTTTTTAGACTCATGAAAAGGTTTGGTTTGCTGGATGTTGACCAATAATTTCTTATTCGGGCTTTCAGGTTGATATATCATCATGGCCCCTCAAGAAAACGTTTCATGAATGATATAAGGTCCTTCTCACAGTATTTGAAATTTAGTTCATTGTGGTACATGTGTAGGATTCCAACAAAGAACCCTATCTCTTGGTTGGTATGTGACTTTTCTAATTTTCAGGTCATGACATTGTTTGTTAAAAGCCTTGTGCAATTCATTGGATGACAAGGTGGCTAATTGGTTTTCATCCAACAAGTTAAGATTCATTAACCATTCTTTTTGTGCTAGACTAAGGTTAAGGTCACATGTTGTAGATAGTATACGGAGTTCATCTTGGATAAGAAGTGTTAGAAGTTTATCATACACTAACTCATAGGGAGAGTAGCCTATAGGGAGTTTCCATGTGGAGTGGTAGGCCCAAAGAGCATCGTTCAGCTTGGTGCTCCATTTTCGCCTATACTTGCTAATGGTTCATGTCAAGATTTTTGTGATTTCCCTATTGGTGACTTCAGCTTGACCATTTTCTTGAGGATGATATGGTGTAGTCAGTTTATGCTCAACTCCTAAGCATTTCATTAACTTTCGAAAAGTTGCACCTGTAAAATGTGTACCATTATCAAAAATAAGTGCACAAAGCACACCAAACCTGTTTACGATTTATTGTTGAACAAATCGTGCAGCAGTAGATGATGTACAGTAGGTAATAGCAGCTACTTCTGCCCACTTTGTAAAATAGTTCATAGCAATAACAATGTATGCTTTCCCATTGGACATTGGTGTAATAGGTCCCATAAAATCAATACCCCATATGTCGAAGGGTTCTAAGGGTTGAATCCATTGTTGTGGACCCTTCATTCTAGTAGTCATTCCCCCATCGCGTTGGCAGTGCTCACAAGATTGGACAAAATGATGGACGTCCCGAAATAATGTAGGCCAATAATATTCTACAAGCAAGATTTTAATGGTTGTTCGTCTCCTAGCATAATGACCCCCATAAGGGCCCTCATGAGCATCTTGGAGAACTCGCAATTCATCTGCGTCGACAACACACCATCGAACCAAGCCATCAGAACATACCTTGTAAAGGTGTCTGTTGATTTCTATGAAATGTTTGACTCAGTGGAGAAACTATTGTTTCTTTTTAACATCTAGCCCTTGTGGTGTTTCTTGCGTGAGAAGATAAGTAAGAATGCTACTATACTAGTTTGTATCTATGGGTGATTGATTGTTTATTATACTTGCAAAGAGGAGTTTATCAGGGAAGCGATCAGAAATTGGGTATTCGTCCTCTTTGTTGTCCCATCGCAACCGAGACAAATGATCAGCAACAACATTCTCAGTGCCTTTACGATCTACTATCGTGATATCGAACTCTTGCAAGATCACCAACCATCATATGACACGAGGGCTCACCGTTGGTTTATTCATAAGGACACAAGTCGCACTATGATCTGTGTGTACAAATACCTTATAGCCTAATACATAGTGCCTAAATTTTTCTAGTGCAAACACCATAGCCATTAACTCTTTTTTTGTTGTGGTATAGTTGAGTTATGCACCAGCAATACTTCGACTTGCACAGTGAATGTAATAGGGACGTTTTTAGTCATCTAACTATGTAAGTACGTCTCCTAAAGCAAAATTGGATGCATCAGTCATTATATGGAACAGTCTGGACCAGTCAGGAGGTTGTAGAATGCGTGTTTCTATGAGCTTTTGCTTCAAGGTTTGGAAAGCTAGCTCACATTCCTTGGTCCATTCAAAGGATACATCCTTTTTCATTAATTCTACCAACGATTTTGTGATCTTCAAAAAGTTCTTTGAAGAATCTATAATAGCCAGTATGTCCAAGGAATGATCAGACGTCTTTTATGGTTTCAAGTTAACGAGTCATTTCTTGGATGACTTTAATTTTTTCAAGATCTACCTCTATCTCTATTTGTGAAATTTTATGCTCTAATACAATGTCGTCTTGGACCATTAAATGGCTTTTCTGCCAATTGAGCCTTAGGTTGGTTTCAACACATCGTTTCAATACTTGCTCTAATCGGTCGAATGCTTGTTCAAAATCCACTCCGTAAGTGGAGAAATCGTCCATAACAACCTCCACACCATTCCCTATTTGTTGCTGAAATATACTAAGAACCAGACGTTGAAATGTTGCTGGAGCATTGCATAAGCTAAACGACATCTGCCTATATGCAAATGTCCCCCAAGGACTCATGAATGTAGTCTTGGCTTAGTCTTCTGGTGCTATTTGAATTTGATTGTACCCACTATAACCATCTAGAAAACTATAGTAGCAATACCCTACAATGGTATCTAAAACTTGGTCAATGAATGGCAATTGGAAATGGTCTTTAAATGTTGCCATGTTTAATAGCCTAAAGTCTATACACACCCTCCATTTACCACCTTTTTTGGGCACAATGACTAATGGACTAACCCATTCAGTGTCAGCAATGGGGTAGATGAACCCGACCTTCAAAAGTTGTTCAATTTCTTCCTTAACTACTTGCTTAAGCTTTAGGTTCAATCATCTTTGCGGTTGTCATCAAGGCTTCATAGAGGGGTCAATGTAAATTCTATGTTGGCATATCCTAAGATCTATTCCAGTTAATTTGGGATATGACCAAGCAAAGGCTTTTGACCATTTGTTTACCATCTTCAATAGTCTTTCTTTTTATTGAGGAGCAAGCTTAGCGTTAATGATTACCGATTTTCCATTCTTGAGAAATGTATACTCCATACCGGTGGGCAACGGTTTTAACTCAAGAGGCTCTTGCTTAAACTCGTCAGGGATTTCCAACTTCCCCCAGTTGATATTCTCAATGTTAGTACTTGGAAGTTGGCGATGAACTTGCTCTAAAGCATCTATGCTATCGATATAGGCACAAGTGAAGCCCTTAGTTGGTTCCATGCATAAAATTGAATTGCTCTCTTGGTCAGTTGTCAGCCACTGGATGCCTTTTGGTCTTGTGGCTACTACATACAAGCATCTTTGTATGTCAGTTGCTTGTGCACACTGGTTGCATGCAAGCAATGTTAAATGTTGTACAAACTAGGACTTCTGGACGCAGTTGCACCCTGTGTCATTGTATGCAATGCATGGAACTTTCTTCTTCTCGATCTTCCCAAATGCATTTTCTTTTGATATCTCTAGGGAAAATCACGTATTCCTAGGTTCGCATCAATCGTACTCAGCCATGCTCTTCCCATTACGATTGGAAAGTCCCCCTTATAGTTGTTGACTTGGATCACTAGGAAATCGACTAGATACGACCACCCATAAACAATGGTGACAATGTCCTCCACTAGTCCCAATGGAACAATGATGGACTGGTCGGCCAACTCTAAACAAATGTTACTCTTTTTTAGCAAAGGCAGGTTCCAGGTTTTGTACATTTCTTGAGAGACTAAGTTAACACCAAAACCTGAATCCAAAAGAGCTTTGCAAGGCTCATTTCCAAGAATTTGCAAATATATAAGAGGACTTCCAGGATCAGAGAATTTCCTAGGAAGATGGCCAGCTTTAATCCAATCAGTGATGGCATGGGTTAACATAACAGTATGCGTTGAGTGTGGTTTTTGGTTCGAAGGAAGCTCCGAAGATTCGAACGATGGCGAGGGGTTTGGACAATTAGCCGCTTGTGGTTGTAAGGACTTGGTTGGACTGTTGGTTCTAAAGAAGGGTCCCTTCTTTGATCAGTTGTCCAAACCAATAGTAGGTTGAGGATTGACAGCCCTTGTAGCATTACGTTGCTGTGATTGGGCAGGAAACTCGCCCTGCATAGTTGGAGCAGGTGGTAATGGAGCTGAGGGTGGAAGAGATGCAGACAGATAAGAGGGATGGTACATATGTGGAACATCACCCTGAGGAGAAGAAGTTCTATAGTATTCGGGGGCCTGGTAGTGAGGTTGAAGAGCAACGTGATTAGTAGAGTCACATGAAGAGATCGGTTGCTGAACATAATACCCGTATGGGTTAGGTTGATGGTAAGGGTACTGTTGACGTCGTGGTGGCATCCCCCATGATTGTGGGTGTTGCCACCGTTGATACTGTTCATTTGGTTGAGGTGGAGCTCCACTTGGATAATATGTCAAGGGTTGGTGGAACTACCTTGGGTTACCCTAAGGATAAGGTAACCTTCTGGGTGTTTGCTATCTATTTAATCGTGGGTTTAGTGCATACACCCTAAACTCTTGTAGATGTGACACTACTAGGCAACATCCTTTAGGATGGTCATATTGGCATATCTCACATCCGTCATCATTGCCCGTATTCGAATCCACAACCTCTTCAATGACGACAACCTTGCCCTTACCTTTGCTATGTGCATACTCAGCTTCTTTCTTTTTCCTTCTCTCTCAGTCACTACTTGGTTCTTTAGACTCCTCTACTATTTTTAGGACAGTTTGAAATTTGTCATCTAGGGAGTTCCACATTTGATCTACCTTTGCCAATACTTCTAATGCAAATTTTTGAATGGGCAAAATCTTTCTATTCACCATCTTTTCAAGTGGTGACTCTTCCTCATCATCGCAAAATCTAATTTCCTTCTTTCAAAAGGAAGGATCTCTGTTGTACTCTTCCGCACTTTCTCTTTTCCTCAACTCGCCTTCCTCCTTGGCAACTTGCTCTAACAATCTTTGTATTTGATGGGCTCTTAGCTCGGATAGCCTTCCTTGGGCATAAGTCCCAAGGGTTCTTTGCGTTTCGTACCCAAGCCCATCTATGAGATGGCCTAGTTGTTCCTTCTGCAAGTAACCATGGCCAGGACAACGATGTAACAATGAATAATATCAGCCCATGGTAGCATCCAAGGATTCGTGTCCTTTTTGCTTCCATCCTTGGATTTGCTTACGCAGGTTGGACAATCAGGAGTACGTTTGATACTTATCGTTGAATAGCTCCAACATGGTACTCCATTGACAAATAGATTCCGATTCTAAGGATTGATACTAGCTTTCCGCTTCCTTGATTAGTGTTTGTGGAAACAACTTTAACTTTTGCCACTCGTTTTCTATATTTTGCAAGGCACATGCGTCATGGAATGCTTGTAGATGGTTTTGAGGATTAGCATTGTATCCCCATTCAAATTGTGGGATGTTATTCATGTCTAGTCTTTTGATCCTACTATCCTTCTGGTGCCTTGTTGGGATCCTAATGGCCTCTGTTATATCTAACATACTTTGGGTGACGAGTAGGGGTTCATCATGATCATGTTGTCTATAGCGTCTATGATGCCTATGTTGTTCCCTACTCTCCCTTCTTTCGTGATGTGTCTCTTTGGACTACCCTCGTCCCCTTTCTTGACTGTTTTGTCTGTGATTTCTATTTTGCTTACCCTTGTCCTCATGGTGCCCTTTGCAACTGCGTTCAAATCCCGAAGAAGAGGAGAAGGAGATGATAAAGGTGAAGAGGAAGGAGGACTAGCGCCATGACAACGTCTGTCACCTTCTCTTTGATAGTCGTGGCCTCGATTGTGGTTACAATCAAAATGTTCGTCATCGTCGTGCGTTCATGTTTCTTTTTTGGACCCTTTATGTCTGTTGGTACCAAAACTTGGGTTATGAATAGTTGAGTGAAGATTCTAATACACAACTCCTTGATCGAAGTCAACAAGAGGAACATCGTTTTGTGGAAAACTTCCCGAGGCAAGTTCACCACCCTCGTTTTTACTTAGGACATACGGGACATCCTAAGACAACTTCTCCTTCACGGATTTGTAATGTCTCTCCTATTGCAAATCCCTCTGGCATTGTGCCTTCGTGGGTCGATAATCTCTCGAATCTTGTTCATGCACAACATACTC
This sequence comes from Gnetum montanum, assembly GCA_015680685.1. Classification (NCBI taxonomy): domain Eukaryota; kingdom Viridiplantae; phylum Streptophyta; class Gnetopsida; order Gnetales; family Gnetaceae; genus Gnetum; species Gnetum montanum. The sequence goes on from MNCI01025861.1 coordinate 671,972, forward strand.
CGATTGTAAGTGCTACATACCAATTTGTGTAAGAGCACGAGGAAGCATACCCAGAATTGAGCAATTAGGAGGTAACACTATGTTACCTTCTAAATCACACCATCGCAATTGCTCATCCTAGTGGAGGATAAAGGTAAAGTTCAGCATATACTCATCAGGATGAGCATATACCATGCAAAAATGTTGGGGCATTGGCGGATCATCATGTGCATCCCGCCTCTAATTATTCATGGTGTCGAACCTAGTCAGTGAAGCACTCTCATAAGGAGACATGATTGATTATTCAATGTAGGATACCCTTTTCCAATAATTGTAAGATGGTTGACCTTAAGGGTTCATTCCAACGATGGAAGGATTTCCTAAGTTCTAATCAACACACAAACAACAAAATCCCTGACAACGATGCCAATGATGAGCGGCGAGGTACCCCTACGCCCAACCATACGAATACAAGCGTCCACGCGCGATCTAGTCAAACTTCGAGGATTAAGTGCTTATGTACCTACACAGAACAAGGATGAGTTATGCAATCGTTGTTTTCCCAAGCTTACCTGTAAGGCTCAATTGTATGGTTAAGTAAACTCGAGGTATGTGAGTTTTATTATTTTATGTTTTATTTCCTTTATGCTTAAAAGAGAGAAATGAGGTAATTTAACAACTAATTTGATTTAACTAGTTAACTATTCTCTAACTAGTCATAACACCAGCATTCGTTCCCACTCTCCAGACACATCCTGAACCAGCGTAACACTACTGGGATTACCAAACGCTAGTCATTACTAGGTTACCAAGTCTTCCCACGTATGCTCGAAGTGGTCATGCTCAGTGTGCTAATTCGTTGATAATTAACAATTCAATAGAAATAACATTGATTAACTAATGAGAGCATCAAATAATAGTAAATAACATTAAATGCAATAATTAAGCTATTCTGAATGTTGCAAGGTTTATCACAAAGTTCGTCTTTATTTCCGGACACAAGGTGTGTTCAGGTACACAACGCTCAAATAATGCTCAGGTGCCCTAAACTCTGGAAGGGAAAAATTGCAAGAGCTCAATTAAGGGACTAAAAAACTAATGCCAAACCAAGTGCCCCTATCTCCTATTTATAGCCAACAAGACAAGTCCCAACATCACATGTCCGATATCGCTTCGACATCTTCGATATCGCGTATTCAATTGAGGGTCCGATATCAGGGGTCAAATATTGGGACTCATCAAAGGGTTAAAATCGTTTTTGCTCACCATCTATACCAACTTTGATGAGACAATGAGGCTAATGAGGAGCCTCATTCTAATTAATTCTTAAATGAAATACTTCATAGGTTGCTAATAATCTCACCTACCTTACAAAATTAAAAGTCTCTATTGAATGGGACAAGAGAAGAATCCAATAATTTTTATATCAAGCCAAATGATACATGGAGATTGGTAGCAATCTCTACAAGATAGGCTTTGTTGGCTTGCTACATTTGTGTATGCCAAAAAAGAACCAATTGTGGGTTCTCCTCATGAAGGATCATGTTCTCTTTCCTATTGTGATATCTAATCTCTTTTTATTTTTTACCATGTTTCCATTCATGATTTGAAAATTAACACAAAAATTATTATGTCACATAGACAATTTGATTTTCGCTTAAGCAATTTGGTTAAGCTAGCAAGATTGATTTATCATATAAACAAATTTGATTTGCATTGTGTAAAACTGCTCTTACTGTTTTACTAACTGAATTTCCATTTGGTTAAATTGATAGCAAACATCCTTAATTCAATTGATATAAATGATAAATTTTAGATTCTCCATTTCACTTTGTGATCGGTTTAACGTTGATTACCCCTCTTTATAACTGATATAACTAAAATCAGTAAAAAGAGTTTGAAGCAGAACGTTTTAGAAGGAATCTCCTCCACAAACGTACTTTATTGTTCATTAGATCTCTTCTTATATGGCCTTGAACCTTTATGAATGAAAAGGTATAAAGGAAATTAATCATTATGAAAATAAGTAAAAAAATGCAGATTCTATTACATGTAATGTCTTTGTACCTTTTAAACAAGTTGCTTAAACAAAACGGTGATAACTAAACATGCGGAACCATATTTGTCCAGAAAGACATTGTCAATTTTGAGACCCACTAAGGTAAGAAATACAAGATATATCTCATGTCTTCAGAGGTTGCATGCAGTGTAAAACTGAGAAACAATGATACATGTTCCTTAAAATAACTTATTTACTAAAACCAATGATAAAACTGGAACTAATGCATTTTACTGCTTGCTACTTCTATTATACAGGGATAGTAGTCTTCGGAGGTTCTGTGATTCTTTATCCAACTTACTAAATTCATCAAGGTTAAGTCGCCAGCCCCAATTTCCAGCCTGGAACAAAAACATATTGAATGAAACAAAGATATGACCACATAAATTCAGTGGACTTAAGTGAAAAATCAGTTTCAATTTCAGTTTCATAATCTTTTCAAAACACATTTCAATAGGGAACTTTAGATGTTCACTGTTAATCTTCAATTACCACACTATTTTGAATGTTATTTCTCTTCCATGAAACATTCAGTTTCCTATACAAAATGCCTTCCTATACAGTCCTCTAAAAATATTTCACATTTTATGTTAAATCATCATGATTCACAAACAAAGGTGGCAGAACTTTTAGCTTTCTCCTCTTAGTTAGCTGGGATCCTGCTCATGGCATCGTCTACTTCAGACATTTAAGTGGCATCATAAGTTGCACTATCATTTTGAAGGCCCCAGGTGATTGGTATAAGGAATATCATGAAAAGGATTTTGGACTACATTGCAACTTGCACATGATGCTTTTTCATATATAGAAAAAAAAAAGATATAATAATATATAGCAAGAAGCAAGAAATTGAGGATACCTTTCATTAAAAATGTCCAACTTTGCGACTGGGAATCAATGCTCCTAAAAATTATAATTTCTAAAAGTAAAGGCTAGCCTGAGTGTCTTTACTCAACTAGGTAAGATGTTTCAGTGGGATCACCACTTCAGCATCAACTTTATCAACACAAATAAATGTTAAGACTTTGCCATCCCCTATATGTACTTCTCATGCATTGACTTTCTCAAGTTCACTGTAATGTGTAAGAGCCTTTTCAACAGGTACGTCTGAGTGGGCAGAATTTTTGTAAATGACAGAATCAAAAAAACTTTAAGAATGCTTGTAAAATAATTATGAAGTCAATGTGAATAGATGAGAATAGCCCGTGGATGGATTGTGAAAAAGAAAGTGAATGAGAATGGATGAGAATAGAATGAGAATTTTTCATTTTCAGAGTCTCCAACCTTCAACTTCAAAATCCATTATTACATATAAGATCAAGGCCTCCTATTTATAGATCACCCCTAATGCAGCCTATTTTCTAACATTAACACTTCCTAAATCTGATATTCAGATCTCTCCACCTGCACTCGCGCTCTGTAACAATACGCCTTTTCCTAGGTTCACGTCTTGAGGTTTGAGGTAGTGATTGTTAGTGTGCTTTGCTATGATGATTCATTTAGTTTTGTTTTAATTTGTGGATTTACCTATGATTTTATAATTATGATGGACTATAGTGGTTTTAACCATGCACTAGTGATTTGTGTGCTTTGGTATTGATTTGTAAAGATATCTATGATTTGATGATGGTGATGGGTGCTAGTGTTGTTGATGTGTTTATGTTCATGATTTGTATGATTTGGTGTTGACCCGGTGATTTATCTATGATTTGATGATGGTGATGAATTTAAGTACTATTGATATGCTTTTGTTAATGGGTTTAAATGCTATTGATGTACATGCATTGATGAGCCTAAATGTTGTAGATGAGCTTGATGATTTGTATGATTTGATGTTGACTTATTGATCTATCTATGATTGCATAATTGTGATGAATTTGAGTATTGTTAATATAGTCATGACTAGTATATTGAATCACACCTCCTATATGCATTGGCTAAATGATATATTGTTGATCGGTAGAATGACCTATGATGCTTCATTTTGATAAAATCTGAGTAATTTTGATGTGTTAATGTGTACTACTATAGATACATGAACTGTGTTGTTCGCTAATTCAGCATCTATTAATGAAATGAACAAAAGGAATGTTGCATTGTTTGTAAGGTTTCTACTATGTTTTGATTATTCATGTGTCGCATAACTTAATGTATATTGGAATGATTTCTTAAACTAATTAGAATGTTCTTTTATGAAGTGTGCATGTGTGTGGGGGTAGCTCATGTACTTGCTTTCAATAGGTTTAGAAAGATCGCATGATGACCTTTTGGTGCTTTCAAGACAATGCAACACTAGTTAACACTGAGTGCTTGAAGGAGAATGTATTTCCTTGGTTTGATATTTTGATTTTATGCTTTTCTCTTGTTCATAGAACTCTCATCCATTCTACTCTATGGTTTTATCTTATGATAGAATTATAGTGGAATAAGGGCTAAAGTATGTTTGCTTAGTTAAAAGAGTAATAAAGGGAGATCAAAAGTCTATATTTTGTCATCTTGGAAAGAATTGAACCAAAGTCCTCTTGGTTGGAGAGAGAAAAGAGGAGAAAAGAGGATTGTTGTAGCAACAACAATACTAGGAGCACATTTTCAGCAATACACAGGTAAACTAAATAATATTAGCAACAACAATAGAGAAAAAGAGATTGCATGAGTACAACAATGAAGAAGAAACAAGACCTAATGGCTAGGACAAAGGAGCTATTTAAGAGGTTTTAAAGACTGAGAAAGGTGGATGCACAATTCTTCCCGTGTTTTAGTTGTGGATGAAGTATGATTTTATTTTCAAAATTCTTTCACCATCTTGAATGCTTAAGGAATCTAATTTTTATTTATGAGATTTTGGATTGTTGAATCCTAGTTTTTATAGATCTCTTCACTCATCCTAACACTCTCAGGCCTAAATAACTTGGATGAGTGTAACACCCATTCCTAAGGAGCAAGAGCTAATACCCGAAGCCCCCAAAATGCTAGTTGAAAAAAAAATGCATAGGTGGTTTTCTTTTAGCAACAATTAGACTAGCATTAACATAGGAAATTAGAATGAAATCAACAACCCCAAGATCTAGCTCTGCAATAGGTCAATCAATACTAATTTTATGGAAGAAGAGAAAATTTTGTAAAAACAAAAATAGCCACAATAAAAATCTATGCAAGATTCTTTTGATTTCTCAAACTATAAAAAAAAATATCTAATCTTGATCATCCACAAATCTGTTTAACTCTTAGAAGACTGTAGCATTCATGACCACCCAACATCAAAGGATGGTCCTAGATTGGATCCACTCCCAGGAGAGGGTCAGGTGTGCCTGCACTCAATTGCCACATCATGTTTGATGTGGCTTTTGTTGTATGTTGTTGGGTTTTTCCCCATGTTTGTCCTTGCCTGTGATTTCCCCCTTGGTGGGTCGGTGTTCCCCCTCGGTGGGACTATTTGTCTTGTGGTTTCCCCCTTAGTGGGCCTATTTATTTACTGTTTGTTATCCCTTGCGCTGAGGTGCCCCCTCATTTGGGGTGGGGGGTTGTTATCCCTTTTGTATCATGATGTTCCTTTGGGGGGATGGTTCTCCCTTGGAGTTTTTGTATTGAGGGTGGTGTGTGGGGCCCACCACTGGCCCCCACCCCCCAGCACACCCTACACCCTAACCCCCCTCTTACCAAGTCTACATACTATCTCACATTAATTTAACCTAACCTTTTTCCAAAAAAAGAAAAAAATGATCAACTAAACAAATGGCCACAAGAGACAAAATTTATAATCTTAAATCTGTTCAATGACATAGTAATATTTTATATTTTCCAGCACTCACAAAACAAAATCATCTGAATTTAACTCTTGTAACCATTGTACCATTAATCATTAAATCAACCAATCCAAATATTTGACAACAATGAATAGATAAATCACAAGCATAAACTAACATCTTAGATTTTTTCACACCTCATTGCACTTATAGAAAGATATCCAAATCAAACTTCATAAGGTATAAAAATATAAATCAAGATTCAGATCTACGATTTAAGTATTCAAGGGAGAAGGGTTCATCCTATAAGTCGTCCCCTCTCCTATATAAGTATGTCTTGGTAAAACTAAGAGGCATCAAAAGAGCAGCTCATAGTGCCTTTCAAGCATACCTTAAGTCACTTCTTTGCTTGTTTCTTTGTTCCCTTGGGATTCAGTGTGAATAATATGAGCATTGAAGTTCTATTTCAAATTTCTCTCTACGTTGTGATTTCATATGTCATTACTGTGAGCATGCAGTTGGTTTGTCTGCAAAAATCATCATAAAAATGGCTTAGAGAGGGCAAGGATGAATCCGGGGTGAGAATTGGTATCGGGGCCAGATTCATGTGTTTCATGCAAAGCATGGGGTTTGTCCAAGGCATAAGGTGCATAGTGAAGGCTAATAGATAGGCGAATGTAAGTCGCACAGTGAGTTGCAATATATCATCTCAACGAAGCAGTATATCATCTCAACGAAGCAGTATATCATCTCAACGAAGCAGCAACATGGCACAGAATAACAAACCTCTCTCAGGTTCCTCTTCTAACCCTTATACACGTTGTTTATCAGAATTTTGTAGTACATCTTCTTGCACTACATTACCTCTTGTACCTCAACAACACAAGATCCATCCAATGCGTAAATTAATTCCTCTTGAAACTCTTTCTTCAATGCACTTCTCTGAATGTGAATTAGAGATCAGTGGCTTAGGGCTTAGAACAATTGCACTCTCTTTCTTTTCTGTGGGGGAAGTTAAGAAATGGCTTACAGATGGATATAATTACATTCATATCACTGAATTAGATGTGCATATCCATCCACACTTCAACTACAAGCTCAAGAATCCCTATTGAATCACCCTAGTATATAGACATTTTAAAAACCTCCATGATGCTATCATTACCCAGGCCAAGATACGACTTGAATTAGATGCCTTAGTTGTCACTCTCCCCAACTTTACCCTTTCTTTACAAGACCGCAATCTATTTAATAGTTTAATGATTATTGTTTACATTCCACTAGATATGAAACAGGGTAGTGTGTATGCTACTTTAGGAACTAGATTAGTGTTTAAGTTATTTGAAAGCATTAGTATTAAAACTCTTCTTCCCTTTGGTGAACAATCTATGTCAGTAGAAACAACAAACATAGAATATGGATCCATGATCAATATTGAAGATCTACCCATCCATACCTTATACCCACAATTAGATGACACAACAATAGATTAATTGTTGTGGGGTGGTACCTAGCATTCCGAACTACAACATCAACCGTGTGCGCCTGCAAAGGGCTCTCCAAACATGGGAATCTATCCACCTAGCAATCCAACGCTGATACTTGTTCTCCATAATATTGATCCATTGAGCATGATATTGATCAAGTCTCAATAGTCTATTAAGCAAGTTGTGATATCCCATGTCAATTATGTCCTAGAATTTGTTAACCCCCAACCCCCCAACACTCTCAAGTCTATCCACTGTGTCCCACTTCACCAGGTGCAACCAATCCCCCCCCCCCCCCCNAGGGGGAGGCCACCAAAGCCACATATCTAGCCATTGCAGACAAAACCAATGTCACTAATAATGCCCTCCCTGCCCGAGTAAGAAATCAGCACATCCAATAGTCAACCCATTTCTATAGTCATTGTAACAGGCTAGTCCAAGTCTGCCGTTGGTGCTAATCATACAGCAAAAATCCAAGGTAAGAATCTCCAACATACCCGAGCAATACCCTATTTATTTCTAGACCAATCTCCCCAACCGTACTCTGTAGCGCTCTGTTGATCACCGTTGCAAGTGTTCAGAGGAAATCATCAGACTTAAACTCCCAAGGGAGCCCATGAACAATGATCCAAATAGGAACTTGCATGAAAAGTTTAAGGTTAGAGAGGGCTCCAAGGCACCAATGTGTGAGGGAAAGAGCTTGAGCACCAAAAAACCAAGGTCCCCCTATAGGACCCTATCATAGCAATTGGAACACAAAAGGCAACAAATCACCAAAAAGAGCCCTAACCTTGACAATCGATTTTTTGATCAAGTCCAACCTAGGGTGAGTGTTTGCAAACACAAACTTTCCTATCAAACTATGTTGGAGGACAAGGAGGCCCTAGGGATAACCCTAGGGTCCAACTGGAGGCACAACTTACCTGAATCAAGGAGTGCCAACTCAATACCACTAGCACATGGTCTCTAGTGTATGAAAGGCATACTAGAGGAACCCTCCATCCTCACAAAACACCCTTGCATGCCCCCTTCTATCACCATATATCCTTTGTTCCCTTTGCTCCCCTCCCACTACATCATCACCAACCATCCCATCATCTGCCAAGCCACCCCGGAAGGTAGGTCTAGCAACCATTGCCCCTCCATCTGCCACATCCTCAATCATTGACATTGTCATCCTCACTTCTATCACCACCACACTTCCTATGTTCAAAGCACCCAAACACCACCCACCCTGTGCCCCAACAACACCCACTCCCCCCTCCCCCCACCCACACCC
>MNCI01025861.1:680572-693802 GCA_015680685.1 Gnetum montanum
TTTGTTAATGAAAATAAAAGGAATTTTTTTAGAAAGGTCAATTTTGGTACTTTTGGAAAAATTTGACCAAAAACCTTGGGAAGTAATTAAGACTTTTTCCAAATGAAAAAGTTGAATATTTTTCTTTAATTTGACTTTTTTCCAGACATTTTAATCACTGCATCTCAACATGCCCCTTACAATTGAAGCTTTTCTTTGCACAACCACTAGCCACCATCTCTAAACCGGTGATTATTTATGCTGTAAATAAAAATAATATGTTGTTTTTAATAATGGTTGTTGGCATAAGCTAGGAAGGGTATGATACATTTTTTTTCTTTGCTCACCACCAATGGCTAAAGATCAAGAACATAGTTGATATGGATAGGATGGAACTCTAGGTTGTTTGTCAAGCATCATTTGATATGTGCCCCAAGTTTTCTTTAATCATTATGTCCTCTAGGTGGATTGATTTTGTTTAAAAATATGCAAATGAGCTTTGTACATGATAAAAATGTTTAAGAGTAGTGGCTACATTTATTTCTTAGATACAAAATGTTCTAGTTATACCCAATATAGTAGATATCTTTAGAAACATTAACAAAAAGGAGATCTATAATTGAATAGTGTGACCCTCCTAGAATTAATGATTATAGTGGTTGCTAGTTTTGGTTGGAGTTGCACCTAAAGTTTTCCTGCTAAAATCATCTTACATACCTGTGTCGCTGGTGTATTCATTCGTGCTGAACTGTCAAGCCCTAGTACATCTTGCATTGGAATAATGGATGTTCTTGCAACAGAAGAGAAAGCAGCCTCTATAAATCTCCAGTTTAATTCATCTTCATCTTTAATCTTCAGATATTCTTTGACCTGCTATGGAAAGAATAAGATATATTGGGAATTACGGAAAAACAATAGGAAGGAATATAACTGCAAGTGTGATTGAAGTGAGCTTACAGTTCTTTTTTCAATATCTAGCAAGCTCATCCACCAGCCCACAATCTGAGACATTATATGATCTTTAAAAGTAAAAATAGGCATTATGCAATTATCTACGCCAAGAAAGAGAAACTAACAATTAAGCCAAAAAACTAGCATAGAAACATGTAAATAAAAAGTAAAGCTAAAAAATTCAGGGGCAAAAATATTCAAAGCTCTTACTGTATCATTATCATGTGTTCCTGTATACACTACTTGGTCAAGCTCATGATTGTGCAGAAGATATGGATTTTTTGAGCCACCACCAAAAGCTGTATTGAACATGATCTTAAATTCATAACAATCTAGGATATAAATGTTCAGGTCTTTATTTTTACATCTCTGCAATGAATAAAACTATTTTTATCAAAGGCATTACCAAATTGGAGAACTGACATTCCAGGCGCACCAATAGCTTTCCGTAAATGTACAACATCTTTTGTTATAACACCCTGATACAGGTATAACCCTAAACTGTTAGGCTTTAGTTTTTTTCAAATTTTTAATTTATTTGGACAATGTATAGAGAGAATACATTATCATCTGGCATCATGCGACCAATAACATGAATAATATTTTCTTGGACGCATGATCTTCAAACAATTCTATCAGCATTTCCAGAAAGATTTCTTAAAATTTTATTTTATTTAATTCAAATACCACAAATTTGTTCTTTATTGATAGCCCAAAAGAGAATGGATATGAACTGAAAATATGATAAGAAGATTTTGAATTGATCTAACACAAATTAACATTCGTTATATTATACAGAAGCAAACCAGATCTTCAGCGATTATATTTATCTTTCCAACAGCTTTGGAGATAGCGCTGAATAATGATTCTCTTGGTCCAACCTGGTATTGATAAAACCAAATAAGAAAACTGAGAAAAGAAGATGAACCTGAGAAAAAAAGATATTGTTAAGTCCACTAACCTTCCATGTCCCATTCATGGCTGTCTTTGATTCTGTTATTCATATGAAAGTTGAATTTACTATCTTAACCGCAGATAAAACTTTAGACATTCACTAAATAATGAAAAATAAACCACCTGCTCGAACAGCCCAATAACCAGCTAGTCCACGGAAGTGGTCTATTCGAAATTCATCATAAAGATCATATGCCCTTCTCATTCGCTGCGCCCACCATGAAAATCCATCTTTTTCCATAGCCTTCCAATCATAAAGTGGACTATAGATCAAAAGAAACCACCATATGTTTTACTATCATTAATAAATTAAAAAACTACAGCTTAGGCTCTTATTAATTATAGAAAAGTCATTTGGAATTATTACAAAGTAGGAATAAAGCTACAGATAAAAGAATGGCATCAAGTTCAATATTACCAAACAATGTCATCAATAGTGAATGTATCAGAGGTACATTTGTAAAAAGAAATAGAAAAATAAAGTACAATCGCTTCGGAGGATATTTAAATTTGACTTTTTCTAGATGTTACAAGTCAAAAAGAAATTTTCCTTTGAAGTAAAATTCCACTTCACAAAATTCAAAATTTTCAAATTTGTTTATACATTCTTCTTCGGTAGCTAAAAGTAGGAAATAACATGACTGAAGACAAAGGGTATTCAGGACTCTATGGTTGAGTCCTTTCAGGAATTTCTTTAATAAGTAAAAAGAGAATATAATAATCAAATAAGATTTAAGTGAAATCAAATTAGTCTTGGGATCTTAATGATCAACCATGCTACTTTCAATATTTTTATAATATAACCATCTCAAGATGCTAATATTATCCTAACATTGAAAATAAAAATTGTAATTGGGTAGGGCTCACACATTCATCTTTCCTTCCCTCTCCAGGGCTTTTTTAGACAAAAGGAACACTACCTCTATTCCTCAATGATAAGGCAGAGGGGGCACTGAAAGGTATAACAACCTTAAGAGTATGTTTGGACGTCTAGCTGGTTTGCTTCTTCTATCATAACTAGAAGACTGTGAGTCCTGGTATTGTTAAAACTATCAATGAAACATTGTCTTCTCAAAAATTTAGGAAGCAATGGTACAGCTTTTCAGTTTCTCTCATTCCCGGCCATGAGGAACCTCCTCATTAAGATATCTTCCTACTACTGTAGATAATATAATCTACAAATTGTTTTCCAGGGTACTACCAACTGTACATAAACTAAACTCTCAAATGTAAGTACGGTGAAGGTAAAAGCCACTTTGTAGCTATTAACTGCCTATACCCGAATGAAATAATAAGATAAAATCATTATGCTTTCCTTGCCTTTTAAGTGGTCAGATTCACTCAGATGGTTGCCACGTTGACCTTGTAAGGTGCAGCTCACATAGTTGATTTGAATTGAAGGTAGAATAAAATGAAACAATAATACTTATTTCTATGATCAAGTGTCCCAAACCCACAAAGTAAGACTTGCAACCATATATAAATTGAACTCTTGATACTGACACTCTTGGGTAGATAAAATACTTTTTTTAAATCTGCATGAGATTGTAGGATAAAATTGCTACGCGCAGGATTCACTTATACGGCTCACACCTTCAAATTGCAACGCACAAGTCATATATTTGTTATGGTTCCATTTTTAAAACCAAGACCTCCTCCATATTTATCAGGCTCATGGTGTAGCCATTGTATTCTTCTCACCGACCATACATAAACTGAAACATAAAAAAATTTATTAGGTCAAGTAAAGGTATGTTGCTTTCACTTGGGCTAGGAGTTGGGCCCTATTTGATTTGCTCTTTTCCAAAGAAGTTCAATTTTCTAAAGAACTATGAAGAGGGAGGCTATCTCCTTGGATCCAGATCCAGTTTTTCTGAGAGAAATCTGAGGGCCAGTACCAAAATTTGTGTTTTCTGAAAAGGTTTAATGTAGTTCAAGGGGACGGTGGACTAATATGCCAGAATAGTTGTACACGACAAAATAAACCCTCAAGGAGATAGAAGATGTATATAAGAATGAGCTCAGGAATGGCTTGATGCACAAATATGGAGTCATCCTTGTGTTAACTTTCATAACATGCTATGAAGGGGCTTCCTGTTTGCAGTTAATATTATAGGATACTTAAGAAAATTTGAATAATTTAATTTTGGGATCTTGGATTTGAGGTAGTTGGAAACATTAAGTTGTCAATTATGAGGTATCTACAGTTTCCATTCGAGAGACGGATTAGTAGCTGTAAAATTGCAAGTGACTGCTCTATTTTATCAAAAAAAAACCTTACAAATCAGTCACTTCATCATTATCATCATCATCCTAGCCTGATCCCAATTACATGTGGTCAGCTATATGAGTTCTTGTAGGCCATTCACTTCTATTAAGAACCAAATACACATTAATACCCAAATCTCAGATGTCTTTTTTATGCAAGCAAACCAAGTATATTTTAGTTTATTGGTTCCCCTCAACTTTAATAAAGTGACTGCCTCTAACAGGAGCATTCTCTAGTAAATATTGACTTCAGGGCCACCTTTGGTACGAAGTAACTTGAACTTGCACAAACAATAGAATCATTTTTGGGATAGAAAAACCTTTCAAACCATTGTATACCCTAAATTGAAATCACAACATTTCATTTTACGAATTACACTGCTCTTAATTTCATGTAACAAACTGTCTTTTGCAGGAAAGGAAATTCATGATTACAAAATTCATTAGCAACTTCTGCATAGTAAACAAACACCTTGAAAAAAGATAAAACACAATAAATAACAATACTCTGGAGTCAGGTTGGGAAGGAGCCGTACCCTCTTGTGTCACGATTTCGCTTCAAGAGATCTTGGCTCATGAAACCGTGGCTACAACCATTGGTTACTGCAATTTGGGAACACTACCCTTCTGCCAAGTATCCACGTGAATTCCTCACCAATGGGCTTAACCTCCTAAAGAAAAAAAATTCGTTCGCACCGCCAAGAGGAGAAGTATACTTTCCGTTCGCACTGCAAGATGTTGGAGCAATAGCTCTTGCATGTTCAAGCAAGACAAGAGATGGGAGAATTTTTGTCTTAGGAAGAGCAGGCCCTCCTTTTAGAGCTCTAGCAGCTCGATAAGGAAGAGTCAGAGTACTGGAGGCAACATTTGAGGAACACCTAGTTGAAGGATGGAGATCAACCAACGCATTTTTTCTTTGTGGCAGCTCAAGCTAACCATCTTGCAAAGAAGGTGCCAAGTTTGGTTAGGCAAGGATAGGTGTTCAAGCAAACCCTAGAGATAGCACAGGAATTCCACTCTTATTGGGTGAACATTTGGCGGCGGCAGGAGAGAGTGCTGTTATTGGTCCAAATGCAGAAGGTTCTCACTGCAGAGGATAACCGTAAATTACTTGAGCCTTTCTTGTGGCAAGAACTAGAGCAGGCTATGGGGCATCTTAAGCCAAGAAGAGCCCTTAGACCTGATGGATGGCCTATTGAATTCTTTCAAGAATTCGTAGATGTGTTGGGGGAAAATATACTAGATGCCTTCAATAGTATACTTAGATGGAGACAAATCCATCGTAAACTCACCTGCTCTCAGATTGTTCTTATTCCTAATATTGCTAGCCTATCTAAGCCATCGCACTATAGGCCCATTGGAGTGTGCAATACACTCCTCCACATTTTTACTAAATTGCTCGTCAATACAATGGCTCCTTTGATGCTGAGTCTTGTGCGTAATAACCAAGAAGGGTTTGTAAAGGATCAGCTCCTACAAGATCAGGTTATTCTTCTCCAAGAAATCCTTCACTCCCTAAGATCGATGTGGGTCCCAAGGTTGTGCTTTAAACTTGACATTACAAAATCTTATGACACTATTTCATGGGATGCTTTGTGAGACATCATGGTAAGTACAGGGTTCAACAGTGACTTTGTTAATCTATGCCTTCACTTACAATCATATGTGGCTTACTCCATAGATCTTGAGGGAGTGCTTTGGGGTTTTTCCTCACTAGGGCAGGGGTTGAGGTAGGGAGACCCATTGTCGTTGCACCTATTTATTCTTGTGATGGATATTTTACAAGATTATTGCAAAGTTGAAGGGGTGTGGGGCTGCACATTAATGGGGTTGAGTGTTTGGCAAAACATTATGCAGATGATACTATCCTGTTCACCCATGCTTCCATGCCACAGGCCAAGGCAATGGATAAGGCTTTACTGTGTTTGCCTCGGGAGGTGGGTCTAGAGGTGAATAGAACCAAATCCACATTTTCCCTGACCCACACAGATGCGAGAGTGAAGGTTGGCATCATGCAAATTCTAGGGGTTTTTCTAGGGAATAAGCAAGATACATACCTTGGTTTTCCCATGTTTGGTTGGAATCGTCAACGGGCCTGGATCAAGTTGCTACATTGGATGCAACAGTAGATTGGCCATTGGACCACCCGATTTTTGACAAGAAAAGGTAGAATCCTTCTTGCCACAGTTCTGCTATCACCTATTGCTTGTTTCACTACGTATGTTGCCTCTCCTCTCCTAGATATTGGGAACAAGTTGGACCAAATAATTCAGAATTTCGTATGGTCTGGGGGAAAAGGAGGGCAGCGTTTGCATTTGGTGGTTTGGGATACTATGGCAAGGCCCAAGGCCACAAGAGGGATGGGAATTTTCAATTTCTTTGACCTGGTGATCATGAGCCAACAACAATTAATGCACAAATGGTCACAGATTGATCTTGCTGAGGTGCGGTGGGTCCATATTATGAGACATAAATACTGACAATGGACTACAATGCCTCATGATTCAATTCTTTGGCATTCCATTTGTTGCCATGCACAAAAAATGGATCACCTTGGTTTGAGTGTGGTTCAGCCACGCCTCATTATTAATTATCAACACCTGGCAGCCACGCGGAGGTTGTCTATTTGGAGGGGGCGATTGCCGGAAAAGATCCAAGTCTTCTTATGGTTAATAAACCATGCTACTATTCCAATGTGCATCAAGTTGTGCCAAAGGGGCTTAAGGATTGAGGACACATGTCCATCATGCAATCAAATGATGGAAGCGTGGCTAAGTGGGCCGCTATGGAGGAGTTTTTCCAGCAATAGCTAGATGAACTACAACTCCAACACCGGGAAACGATGAATGAGCTTCAACAACAACAAGTTGCGACGAAGGTGGCAGCTAGGGTGGCCCTGGAGGACCAACTTTGTAAGGAACTTAAGGAAGAAATGCAATAGGATGAGTTGCAGTAGAATGCGCTAGAGTAAGAACCAGAGGAACAAAAAACCAATGAGCATCAAGAGGATGAAGAGCACCAATGGCAACTAAAGTGGGCCCATGAGCAAAACACTATTGCTTGGCTGTGGGAAGGAAAGTGTCCTTATGCCCGCATGCAAATTAACCACAATGTGACCTGGCCGAAGCTGCGTTGACATATCTGGATGGCTTCAGCAAAATTACACCCTGATGGGATAGGTTCAACTGCTACACAAGCCAAAAAAGCCGAAGCATTCAAAATCTTTCAACAAGCAGCTGCTTTTGGCGATACAGAGGAGCATTGTGCGCAACTTGATCTACTACACACCCAATAGAGGCCTAACTATAAGTGTGGGCATTTGCCTCAACACCTTTAGGGGGAGGGGGGTTATTCTATTGCGAATATGTTGTGTTTTGGTTTGTTCTCTATGTTTGTTTGTTGGAGGTCTAAGTTATCAAGAGGTGAAACTATGGATGAATCTGTCTAGTTTTAACAAGTCCAAGGGACCTATTTTTTGTATCGTCGTGGTTCAGTTTGGGAGGTTCCATGCACATGGGGCACGTACAAAGGTTTGCTTGGGGTAGACCGACACCCTAATTTTTTGGGCCCGTAAGGAGTGATGGGGGTCTACCCCCTAATGTCTTTTTCTCTGATCTGTACATTGTTTTGTTGATAATATAATCCCAAAATTTACTCAAAAAAAAAAAAAAACAATACTCTCTCTTATTGTGGAGTCTTTTTTAAGTTATGACTAGTAATTCTTACAAGTGATTAGGCCAAAGGACTACATTTCTTTGTAACTTCATGTCTCCTCCTCTTCATGACTTTGGCACCACAATTAACAAAAGAGAAGTCCACAAATTTATAGAAAAATTCAATAGATAATACCCTACTTTCAAACTACTTGCCCAATTTTGGATGTATGAAAATAGAGGAAAACATTGGCTAATTGTCCTCTAAAAAACAAACCTTAACTGTTGTAACTCTCTCCATTGTATGATGTGAGCTAGTTCTTATATGGCATTTAAAATACACTTGAGAAGCATAATTACTTCTTTCATTTGTATGATGGGAATATTGCATCTTGGAAGGCTGGAGGTCTCGTTGCAGTAAGTCTTTCATTACATGAATGTTTGTACATTTTTTTCATAGTTAGATTTTCCTTTTATGCAAAGTGAATATTGTTTATTTATTTTTGCTACAATATGCTAACCCTTTTTACTTATCAGCAATTATACTCTTTTATTTGTGCAAACAAAAGAAAGAAAATATGTGTGATTATGTATGTTTATTTGCTTTTCATAAAATTAACCCACACGAATTATGATTAAAAGCCATTTGGACCCTAGAATAAACAATTCACCTAAACTCACAGTAAGTAATTAGGTGGATGATGCATTTGATTGGTGTGCACTATGTGAAGCATGTAATGATATTAGGGATCATTAACTAATCATTTTAATAGTAATATATTCATCCCAATACCTCGAATAGATGGGTTGCATTGTTTATTTCTTTTGCATACACCCTACCCTAAATGTGAAGATAAGCACCACTATCCAACCCTACCCATACATATGCTTACTTCAACTTAATATCCTAAGCCATTGGACCTAAGGGATTTGAGTTGCAAAAATCCCAAAGGTTTGTAATGATGCAAGCATCATTCGTAAGTGTGTACCCACCTTATGTATGATCCCCAATCACCTATCTTGGGGGTATATCAAGGTGTAGTCCAAAAATGATGGTTGAGCCAAGCTTTGTTTGTATAGTTTAGAACCCGAAGATAACCCAACTCATGACCAGATGGTGACCAGATTCTTCAAGTTGGATGGCCTCAATGTGGGAATGCAATGCCACATTGCATGGGCAAAATTGTTAAAACCTATATATTTTTTATTCCCAACCATTGTTTGAAGCCTATTAGAGATTAAATAATCTTGTATGGTAGAAACATAGTGGAGGACTAGGAGTACATCCAACCACATCCATTCATGCTGCTTGTAAATAAAACTTAAAACAAGCGAGTCCCATAAATGTTTGATGTTTTCTATTTTCACAAGTGATGTAGAGTATTAGCAATCACCTTGGACAAAGCTAGTTTTTAAGGTATCATAGTGCTACTAAAGGTAGATGAAATGCAATAGATGCATCAATTCTTAGGATTATGAGAAGTGGCTAGGTCTCATCCTAACAACTTGTTAAGCCCAATAAGGGAATGAGGTACTTAAGCCCTGTAATCATCCCATCATTATGAGTCACATCCTTATTAGTTGCTAATGTAAGTATAATCCCATGTTTTTAGAAGAAAAAATTTATACTTGTTTTTAGAGGGTGGTTATTAGGGGTCCTACAAGGGCTAAATTCCCATATACTTTTATGGCAACATCTCATGAAAATGACAAAGGCAGGGTGCTAGCTTCCCCCTAGGCCCAAATCATGATCTCATACAAGGATGAAATCCCAGCCAAAGATAGATGCCCTAATTGGTTCCTAAGGCCCAGGAAAGATCCAAGAGGTTAAATAACATAGGGGCAGGGTTCAAGGCAAGAAAAATGAAAAGGAACGAATACTACAATCACGTACACATAAACAAACTAACATCACTCATCGAAACCTAACCACAACTATAACTGAAGTGTGTTGACATGACCTGCCCATATCCAGAACTTATAAAATGACACAAAATTACCACTAAATGTCTCATCACTCTTTTACATAAATGCTCACTTACTTATAGTTGTTAACAATAAATGCCTACCTACTCAGTTACAACTATCATATAGTTGTCATTATTTTTAGTTTCCAACAAGTTTTCCAATTTTTGTTATTTCCTGGTATACAGATCTTTCCATTCTTTCTGTTTCTTTTTGTTATTTCATGGTTTGCTTTTTTCTCTAGTTTTATGTTTCTTTTTCGAACACTCATTTATCTAACGATGATGCAAACGCGTGTTCTTGACCAAACTTGTTTTTATTGCAGCTCCTAGAGGATTATTGGGGTCATGTGTTGCATTTGCTCAACCTTGCAAATTGTTGCATGTGACAAAGGTTGCTGGTAGATGAAGAGATGCCAGCTGAGGTAGCTGTCTCCAGTCAAGTTCACAGAGTACCGCAAAAGGACAGATCTTGTACATTGTTTAGAGTAGTTGAGGTCCTTAGAGGTACTGATTCTTACTTGGAAAATCCGGTTTGCTACCAGACATCACTAAAAGAACTCACTGGATTGACTGTTGTTGGAATATTGAAACTATTTGATGCATCATTTGTTCTGAGATGCTGATCTAGGTCAATTGCCTGCCAACCTTTACTTATTGTTGGAGTCATGTCAGCTGATATAGATGCTTACCTTGTCTTTGGATCCACCTGTGGGTTTCAATGGGTGTGAAGAGACTTATCCTTATCGGGACTGTGTCTTACCCATTTCATTTCTCGATCATGACGAATGTGTGGCAAGACTAGGATTTGCAGGTGTAGGAAGAATATACCGGTTAGAAAAAGACTGTCCTATCAAAAAAAATTTCCAAATAGTTTTGTCAGGAATTTATTTTAAACCTGTTATTGTAATAAGACTATTGTTGATTTTCGGAACTCCTGTGAACAACCATGCTTTGTGATACGTTGATGTACAACATTAATTGTTTGACTATTGAATATAATTGTTACTCTTTAGGTACTCAGATAGGTTCTGTGATAGGTCTAAACTGAAAGTTTTCTATTATGTTGTAAAATTTAAAAGATAAGAGTGTTGAATGTAACTGAAGCTTTATTTCTTGTGTTAAGATAGGTTCTGTAACATGTCTAAACTATAAGTTGTTTGCACAGTTTCTAAAAAAAGAATAATTTCTATTGTAGGTATCAATCTGGAAGCCATCCTGTTTTTCTGTTTCCCTATTGTAGCTATCCGTTATATTTTATAACTGTTTCTAATTTACAAGTGATGTAAACGTATTTATATGTTTGGTTCTATTCATACGTGAAGCTTTGTATGATGCAGTTTACAAAAAAAGAAAAAAAAATCTGATTTAATGTTTTGTTTGTAAAGTTTCAGGTTTATTTATAATTATATAAACAGTAACAATCGTACATGTGATGAATGATTAGAAAATTTGGCTTTAGAACCATAAATTTTCAACCTTCCGGTTGAGGTTCCAGTTTAGGACCTGACAATTTCTGCTAATTACAAACACCGAAAATGGAATCAATTTTCACAGACCAAACAGCCTACTTTAAGTAAAACAAGATAGAAAAAGTTCAAACAAAATCTTGGAGCTGGCTATTACCTTCCCCATAACTGTCCTGTTTCACTGAATGCATCAGGAGGAACACCACTTACTAAAATAGGACGACCATAGCGGTCCTACAAAATGCAACAGAAATACATTTCTAAAATTCATAAGTTATCATATACATGTCCTTCACAACGGAAATGGACATATAAACTATTATTAGAAAGCCAGCAAGAGAAGCTTGAAAGATTTAAACAAACCAATTGAAATTGATTTCGATTTGCCCACACATCTGCGCTATGATGACCAACATATATTGGCATGTCACCCATGATCTTGATTCCTTTGTTCCGAGCATATTCATGAACTCTCTGCCATTGTCTTTGAAACAAATATTGTTGTGCTACGAATATGTCTATCTAGAAACAGAAAAAGTAATTTGAGCTTCAAAAAGTATTAGTGAGATTCATTTCTCTTCCAGCATCTAAAGCTTTCATTAAATCCTTGATTAATAGGAAACTGAACACAGGCTCATGCATAAAGCACTACAGATTATGGAAATGACACATGGTAATTACTGACAAAATTTCTCTCTTCTTGATATATGAATTCAAGAGCAACAAGATGTCGATCCCTTAAAGGTTCTGGCCAATCACACCAAGAATATGTTTGGAGCTTATTGTCAATGGCCGCAAATAATGCTGCATCATCAAGCCAACCTGAAGAAAAACACTGGTATCAAATTTTTAGACTACCTAGCAAATCTAATTAAAACAATATAACGTTTTTATAAATTAACGCCCTTTGAAAAGATGTATTTGATATCCTTGCAAATATCCATTTCTCGTGCTTTACAAATTATCAACAGCGAATGGAGCAGCAGCAGAAACAGCAAATGGAGCAGCAACAGGAGCAGGAGCAGGTGCAGGAACCAGAGCAGCCGCAAGTTCAGCAACAAGAGCAAGTGCAGGAACCAGAGCAACTAGCCGGCGGGGGGCAGAAGCCTCACGACGAACATGACTTGGCCAGCGGCCGGGGGGGAGGAGGGCCGGGGGCCGATACCCAGAGGCAGCATTGAGGCCCACTCCAAGGCTGAGGACACCCTGCGCCTCCGGGTTACCCAACCCCCACTCGAGGGGGTCTGAACCATGCAGCAAAGCCTTATCGGCCGCTTTGTTTCACGGGGCGCCCATCCGCGACTGGACCTAATCTGGAGATGGGCCCAGGAGCAGTGGCAGGTGGGGGAAGTAGGGGTCCACAGCCTGTCCGTAGACATCCTTCTGTTTATTTTTCCCTCTCACTAGGCCAGGGATTCAGTTCTGTTGGGAGGCCCATGGTTTTACAGGGCAAGGGGTCTAGCTTTGACCCCATGGCATCCCGAGGCCCATCGTGAGGCCGACTTGTTCACCCAAGCCCCGGTTTGGATGCGGGTTTCCAAGATCCCTTGGGAACTCTGGAACCTGGATTTCCTACAGAAAATCATGGGATTCTTCAGCGAATTCATCGCCTTCGACCGGGTCACGCAATCAATGGAGCGCATGGGCTTCGTCCGTTTCTGCGTCTGGCGCCGGCTGGCGGAGAAGGACCTCATTCGGGAGGTCGTCCTGGAACTCCCCGAAGGGGAAGAAAAACTCCAGGTTGAATTCAAAAACCTAGAAGTGGCGACAGGACCCAGACACAGTGATGGGGCCCAGGGGAGCAAGACAACCAGCTGCGCGCGCTGCGGGAAACCCGGCCATCAAGAAGCGCCCTGTCGGGTGCAAGGAGCGAGGCCACAGAGACCAAGGGACCAGGCCAGACAAATGTTCGAGGGAGGCACATGGGTCACAATGGGTCACAATGGGCCGCAAGGGCCAGATGCACCCAACCTCTGACAAACTGTCCCCCCC
>MNCI01025861.1:697018-719882 GCA_015680685.1 Gnetum montanum
CCCCCCCCACCGCGGCTAGTCTCCCAGGCTCTTAACGTGTGGAAAGAAATCGAGGCGACGATGGGAATCACACCTACATTTGAGCTGGACCGCGCCGCGTTCCAGGAGGACGAAGAGCTCTGGCAGATGGTGACCCAATGCGGCTGGTCTGACCCTCTACAACGGCTGGTCAGGGATCCAGATCTGGCAGACGACGCGTTCTTCTCCAACTGGGCCGATGACCACACCTTTTTCCGAGGCTGTGAAATTCTGATCACAGAATCTTCAATCGCCAGCTATATGGGGGCCCAGATCGCTGGTGAGGTCATCCTGCCTTCCACCCACGGCCTACAAGACGCAGAAATGTTCTTTTATGGGCCCGTTCCTCGAACCAGGAGCCGATAGGTGCCCAGATCTTCCCTACCCCGCCTCTAGGCCCGGGGAGCAAATCTGGTGGACAGATTTTTTGTCCAATCTAGCAACGGTCCCAAGCTACAGGGCCTACACTTCGCTTTTCTGCGTTGTCTCAAGTTGGGTCGCCAGGTCAACCTCCCCGCTTTTTTCTGGAGGCCCTCCTGCTCAAACGACGCAGCCGCCATTCTGGTTTAATTTTGGCCCTATGGTGGGGGGCAGGGGGTAGCACCTGTCATCCTCTGCCCCCCCCACAGGGGGTTAGCTCCATGGTCATTTTTTTAATTTTTGGTTTTGGGAGCTATTTTGTCTATTTTGGGGATTCTTCCCTACCATGGGGGGGCCATTCCTGATGGCCCACCAATTGTAATCTCTTGTACTATAGCTTGCATTTCTCAATAATATAATCCCGACTACTTACTCAAAAAAAAAGATGTATTTATTTGTTATTTTGTTTTAGAATTGTATTTCTAATTCCTTGACAGGATGCCTTTTCCTCTGAAATTTTTGTGTTTTCAAAATAATAATAATAATCTCAATTATCATTTCAGAAGTGTAGGACCCGGCTGCAGCAGGAACAAAAAGGATAAAAGAAGGGATCCACAGATTGCCAAGCAATTGGAAGCAAGGATGAACCTCCCAAGATACATCAGAATACACCACGGTTGAAAAAGCATATACAGGATACACAGAATCAGCGGGCAGGTGGAAAAAGCTGCTGAATGGTGCCCAAGATCGAATCAGAACAGAGCAAGATAACCCCATCAACAAAAACAACCCCAACTTACAGAGAATGAGTTCTCCCCTCTTCAGGATCTGGAGGAACCATCAGAACCATTGGATGGAAAGGACTCCCTGCTTCAGGATCTAGAGGAATCATCAGAACTGAAGGACAGAAAAGATTGTGTAATTTCTAAAGTTTTTCTTAAGCCCACCAAGGGTGTCAGTACTTCAGAACCACGGAGTTCTTCAAATGGAGAGCTCCACCATGTGCCCCGCGCCCTGCACCCCCCACCCTTTGGTAGTTCGGTCACCCCCTTGGGGAAGTCTTCCAACCCACCTTGAGAACCTATCTAAAAATAATAATGAAGGCTTCAGGGTTTGCCCTCAGGAACTCTTCGAAAAGAAGAGCAAACAAGAATTAGATTTAGAAATTCAGGGGACCTTGAAGAGGGTCTACAAAAAATGGTCTACAAGTAGACCATGAGGATTCTGTCTTTGAATAGTCTGGGCTAGGATACCCCATATAAGAGACATACCCTCATGGAAATTGTAAAAATAAGTGAATAGTAACATCGTATGCATAGAAATGAAGTTACAATCTTTGCAAAGAGGTGTTCTGCAGTGGGCTAGGTGATCTTCTTGTGTTGACTAAAGAGGAGAGGCCAGTAGACTAGCATCTCTTACAAAATGAAAGCAGAGCTCATTTACAGTTCATCCAAGAGTACCACTCTATTTCTGCCTAACCAGGAGGTTTGGCCCATTAATGTTTATGGAACTCAAAACTGGGTGGACCACCTTCATTATCTCCACTGGGTGGCTACGAAGATCCCTGATCATGATGTGTGGATTCTCATTGGAGATTTTAATCAGACGTTGTATGATTGGAAAAAGGCTGGAGGGGAATGTTTGGAGTCTCAAAGGAGCTAGGATATCTTCCGTTTCTTGAATGATTTTAACTTGGCATGTTAGTGTTAAATATTCAATCATCAATTTCATAATTCATAATATTGAAGAGACAGTAATCCGTGACTGATTACAAGTAAGGAGTGTGACACATCCAAGGAATTGTTGTAGCTTCCTATGAAGTAGGAAAGAGAGTGAAACCTGAACTACAATGTGTGTAGAAGAAATAAGAAATAAAAAGCAGAGTAAGAACAAAATCAAAGGAAGAGAAGAAGTCATGTTTTACTGACATGGAACAACAATCAACAAAACATAGGCGATTTAATTCCAAGTCATTCATAACTTAGAATCCTCCCTATAATTCAAAATGATTGAAAGGTGACAAGAAGGTAGCAGTAGTTCTATTTGTAGAACTAGTAAGAAGATGTTGCAGAAGATATAACCAGACAACTTTTGTCATACAAATCAAAATTCCTAATGAGTAGAAGATCCAAGAGATGGCATTCGTAGCTTGGTCCAAGGTTCTTAATAAAACAAGAAGACTATCCAGTAGGACTATGAGTGATGGTGAAGTTAAGTCAGTAACAGGTTAATGAAGTATGTGGAATGTGAAACTAAGTTCATTATAAAGCTCGGTGAATAACAAGATAAGAGCGTGAAACTGAGTTCATTATGAAGATCATAAAAGTAAATGGTATACTCAAATATAAAGTTCTCTCAAGTAGTCTAATGAATTTTAACCAGAAATGTCTTTGGAAAAACAGAACATATCCAATAATTCAGAATTAATCTGCATATGAATTTGGCTAAGCAATGTAACATCCTGAAAAAATATTTTCAAAAGTCTCAACTTTTAGATGCCAGAACGGAAGCAGACAAAGGTGAAATCCTAATATAATGTCTGGAATGTAGCAAACAAGTTTCACATACATATAGATTCAAGCATTATAGAACACTTGAACTGTGTCTTCAATGATCAATGGCATCACGTTGAATGAGTCTGATCCGATATTTCTATTTTAATGTCTCTGGCCTTAACTTATTACACGTCATTGACAATTCCATGTTGTACCATCTATTGAAGTGTGATATTAATGATCGATACCAATATCATATTCTCAACACTATTTTGGCATCTTTTGATACATGATCTGTCGTGTAATCATCCATTACTCATGCCAGACGGTATTTTTTGCAATTGAAATTCACCTTACCAAACATGAGTAAAGCATTAACTGGTTCTTTATGATTTACTTGAAGCCTCTAGTTTGGGATATTGCATATGTCTGCCCTTTTTTAAATGAAAACAGTTTTTGTGTAAACTTCAAGTTTTCACGTGCATGTACGTGGTACAAACTTGAATGGTTTGCCATTGAAATCAACTTGAAACGAATTTTATGTTAATAGGTATTTCCCTTTGGCAGGTTAACTTGCCAAAATTCTTCTTCGCAATGCTCAGAAGGTGCAGGAGGGGACACCACTTCAGACTCATTCTGGCCCTCTAGAATGCAGCAAGCCTGACAGAGGGTTTCGCTGCAGGGTAGCCACCTCAGCATTGCTTTAGGGTTATTTACTTGCATGGGCACTCTCTCTAGGAGGGTGCATCTTCCTTGGCTAGTCCAATGGCAGTTGAGATTGCCAAAGGAGTGGAAGAGGTTGAACTGACTCCCTTAGATAATTTTTCAAAATACCAAGAGTCTATGACCAGGCAGCAAGATATCTTCTAGTAGTATCTAAAGGAAGCAAAGGCTGACATTTGCAAAGAGTTCGAGGCAAATTTTGCTACCAATCTGTGCAAGCCACTACTGAGGTCAAAACCCAAGTTAGGGCCGAGATGCAGGCCAAAAGGGATCAAGAAGATAATGAACAAAGGAAGAAGGAGTCATGCCATCACGAACAGAAAGAAGAGAAAAATCAGCACAAGATGATTAGAGAGGACGTGCTCTGTAGCTATTCAAAGGACTAGCGCCAACAACAAATCAAAGAAGACCTACACATGAAGGCTGATAAACAGCAGCTCAAGGAGGCGGAGGAGCCCCAGGGGATCAAGAACTTCCTAGAGGAGGAGTAGATGGATAAGAGCCAAAATTAATGCATGAATTCAATGCCAAATGCTAGTTTCAGATAGGCAGATGCCCATACATGGGGATCAATAGGAATGCATCGTAGGCTGGGCTACACAAATTTATCAGAAGTACGTCAAGTGCCCTTCATCTTGACAAGGCTAGGTGCATGAACAAAAAGGCACATGCCTAGTGGGAAGAGAGATACAAGGAATTTGAGAAGGTTGTAGCATTTGTCAAATCAGAGGCCTACCGGAATATTCTGGATGTCATCCATATGTAGGAAAGGCCACAGTGTGCCGGCACCAAACTCCCGTCTTATTTAATGGTCCAGTGTTTTCACTTCCACCATGGTTTTTGCATTAGATTCCCAAGTTTTGTGTTTTGGTTTTGACAACACTAATCGTTTTTCTATGATGCACCCTCTGGGTCCCACTTTCATCGTTGTATGTTTTCTACCTAGTAATGTAACGAGGCAGTTTCCCAACCCCAAATTTTGTAACTGGGATGTTTCCCACCCCCTACTTCTTTTACTAGGGAGTCTTTGTCCCCTCCTATGGGGGTCTCCTCCCCCTTTTTAAAAAAAAATTTGGTTGTACTATAATATCCAACCTTTTCTAAAAAATATAGGTATTTCACTTTCACATAAAATACAAATACGAATAGATTTATTAATTAAAAAAGCTAAAAACAAACAAAAGACAGAAATAGGATAGACACAAAAATTTGCAAATAAATGCTAGTACGAAAAACTACCAGATATTTCAGGTGATTTTCTAAAATCGTCAAGTTCTTTTTTGAGAATATTCTCACCACCAATAAGTCTCTTTGCAGCCTACAAAGAGATATCTTGTCAGAAAATTGTTGCAGATAATATAGTTTTGAAATACTTTAATAAGCAGAAAAACAAAATTTAAAATATTCATTTTAAGTATTCAAATAATAGAAATCAAATCAAGTTACTCTAAGCTACGGCATCTACATCACTGACTGGTAAACAAGAGATGATCCTTGTTCTAAAGGTAAAGCCATGTAACACAGACTAAGTATAGAAATAAAGCTGAACCATAATTCCTCACAACCTGCAAGTTTATCAAAGCCAGATTGAGATAGAGACAAGAAAAACTGAAACATAATTTTTTTTTTAGATTATAATAACTCAACAAATCTACAAGTATCTCATCAACCAACAAACCACTAGAGGATATGCTAATAACAACAGTATTATGTAATAGCCTTAGAATCAAACAAAAACATGCCCCTTTTTTTGTTGGTGCTAGGTGGTTGGCCAGATTCCTCAAGTAAGAATATGAAATCTTATTTTACTTATGCCCACTAAGACCCGTTGGATCTATTGGACCAGTTTCAGAATTTCTTTTACAGAATTTTTTTAAAATTTATAACTCTATGCTGCCCAGTGGAATCACACTTTAGGCCCATTGGTGTGTGCAACACACTTCTCAAAATCTTTACAAAAATTCTGGTTTGGCATCTGCAGCCACCGATGCCAACCTAGGTTGGCATCCAACAGGTGGGATTCATCAAAGGCAGATTCATACAAGATCAAATCCTTCTGCTGCAGGAGGTTATGCATTATTCAGTGTGCCAAATTCCCAAGTATGTGTGTCAAATTAGATATAACAAAAGCCTATGACACTATCCACTAGAGTGCACTCAGGGACATCATGCTTAGAAAGGGAATTCATCCCAATTTTGTTAACTTATGCATCAACCTCCAAGTCATGTGGGCACTATTTTGATATCAATGGTCAGCTCTAGGGGTTTTCCTCCCCTGGTAGAGGGCTCCACCAAGGGGATCCTCTTTCACCATACTTATTCCTTATCGCCATGAATACCATGAATCTCTATTGTAGGATGGAAGGGATAAGAGGGCTACATATTATAGGGGTAAACTGTATCATTGAACATTATGTTGACAACACAATTTTGGTTACTGTGGCCACTGTCCCACAGGCCCAGGCAATGAATAAGGCACTCAATAGACTGACACAAGAGGTGGGGCTAGAGCTTAACAGGGGGAAATTCGCAATACACTTCTTCCACACTGAAGGGAGGATCAAAAATCAGGTGTGTAAAGAGCTTGGGATCCTACAAAGAACGATACAAGACTCCTACCTAGAAACGCCCATGTATGCATGGAACCAAAAAACATCATGGAATAAGCTAATCCAAAAACTTCAACTACAACTGAGGCACTAGACCTCACATTTTCTCATTAGAAAAGGTAAGATCATCCTAGCTACCTCAGTTCTATCTACCATTGCTAGATTTGCTGCCTCTATTGCTACCCCTCCAAAAGCAGTAATTAACAAAGTGGATCAAATCATTTGAAATTTTATCTAGTTTGGAGAAAAAGGGGACAATCAAATGCACCTTGTCTATTGGGAGAAGGTTGCCAAACCAAAATCAGCAAGGAGTTTGGAAGTGTTGAAGTTTGATGATGCTATCCTGATGGGATATCAAGAAATCATAAATAGATTCATGCAAAATGATGAGTACTCTACTCAATGGATTATGATTTTAAAGAACAAATATCAGCAATGGGTCGTGGACACTCAGGAAGCACATTTGGCATAACCTCGATTCATGCAAAATGATGAGTACCCTACTCAATGGATTATGATTTTAAAGAACAAATATCAGCAATGGGTCGTGGACACTCAGGAAGCACATTTGGCATAACCTCTACAACCATGTGAATAAGGTGACACAATGGAGAATGTCAGGAACATAGTCGAGGGATATCATCAAGCACAAGTACCCTACTATTCTTGGTTGGCCAGTTGCCTAGAAGGGTTGCCTGCCAAAGAAGATTAAATGCTTTGTCTGGCTCCTTTTCCAAGGGGTGTTGCTGGTGAGATCTTTACTACAGGAGCGGAGACTACATTTAAATGACACATGTCCCCTCTAATGTACTGTAGTGAAAATGATTCACCATTTGGCTTTCTATGCTCTTTTGATGTTGTCATTTGGAGAGCTACTGCCATCCAACTGCCAGTACGATTTGCATGGTGATGCACCTACTAGCGCCATTCTTTGGTGCCCCTAGAAAATCCAAAACAAGCTCATTTTTAGGTCAATGCCGCTCCGACTACCAACGTAGGTTGTGCTCCTCCAATTGCAGCTATGGAAGGAGGCAATGGTGGCAATGGGTGTCATGGCTATGTATGAGTGTGTGTGAGGGCTTCCAAGGCAACTAGGTGCTCTAGGATATGGTCACGAGAGTGGGTTGGGCTAGCCTATTGCCCTTGCTCATCGGGAATCTCAACTTGGCTAATGGTGCATTCTACAAACATTAGAAGGAAGATTCCACTATTTTCTACGGAATCTACATCTCCTTGACTAAGGTGGCTATTGCTAGGTATCTGGGGATGTTGGAGGATGGGAAGGTGGTCTTGCCCATGGGTAGAGAGGGATGTAGGATGTGGAGGGTTTCTTTAATAAGCCGGTGCCCAAGACAGGCAATGGTCAAGTGTCGAAGTTTGCGCTACCTCAACTCTGGCAAAACATGGCGAAGTTGGTGGACCATTATTTTGTGCAGTTTGGTAATGTGTAGAAGCTGCAAGTGGCACACTTCACTTTTCTGAGGTGTCTGCAACTTGGCTGTAGAGTTAACATCTCTAAATTCCTTTTGGCCTCACTACGCAAGGAGTGTAGAGATCATGACTTTAGCTTGATATTGGCATTCTTGCGGGCTGCTCAACCACTTGATTGACCTCCGACTCAACCTTCGCCCTTCACGGTTGTCTATGAGCAATGCTACAATGTTGAAGGGGCTTCTTCCTTGTCAGCGCCAACGGTGCTTAGAGTTGTGGGTGGGCTAGGGAAGGGGTCCAAGTCTGACCAGCCATTCAATGTGCATGACCAAGTCATGCAAGCTACCAAAGTGCTTCACCAAGAGCTACAGGCGAAATATGAGGACCTTGCTAGGGTTACCACAAAAGTGGAGGCAAGGTGAGTGCAGAGGAAAGGGTTGCTTGGGAGGTGGCATTGCAAAGGTGGGAATAGGAGCAACGGCTATGTTCCAAGTAGGACAAACAACGCCACATGGAGGCAACCAAGGTGAAAAAGCACTAGCGGGACCTCAAGAAGGCTGCCAACAGGAGCAAATTGGAGGATGCCCTACATGCACAGATAAAATAGAAGATGTGCAAGGAAGAGCACAAGCAAAAAAGAAGGGCTAAAGAAGCAGAGGAATAGCACACCAAAGTCCTACTGGAAGAACAACAAATGAAATAAAGCCAAGATGCTATGCATGAGTCAAATGGCCATCGCTAGCTACAAATGGGATGCTATCCTTACATCATCATGGATGTTAACTACAATACCACCGAGCATGCCTTAGGTTGATTCATTTGGATAATGGCGACCAAACTACATCCTAATGGGGACAAGGGGAAGGGAGCCAAGAAGCGCATGAAACAAGAAGAGTAATACAAACAATTCCAAGATGCTACTGCTTTTGTCACTTCTGAACATCATTGGGTGGTCCTGAATGCCATCCATGCATAGGAAAGGACTCACTGCCCCTACACGACACTACCAAGACCTTTTTAGCATTGTTTTCTGGGTGGGGGTGTGTCTTGGGATGTGGGATTGGTTGGGGGATTTCTTGCCCCTTTAAGGGGGTGGCATGCCGCATGTGGTCACATGGCTTGTTGTGTTCAACCCCACCAGGGGCATCATGTTCTGATGTATGTTTTTGTTGTTCATTCATCTGGGGAGAATTTCTCCTCCGAAATTGCCATTTGGAGGGGGAGGGTGCCTTTACCCTAGCTTCCTCACCCCCCACCCCCTCTCCCCCACCAAAATTTGTTTTTAGGTGGGGATTCCTTCTTCCCCCACTCCTCACAGTTCCCCACCCCCCGTGGGGATTCCTTCTTCCCCCACTCCTCNCCCTACCCTTGCCCTCTTCAAATTGTACATATGTCATTTCAATTTGTCTATAATTTAAAAAAAAACCCCTAATTCCTTCTCAAAAGAAAAACTTCAAGCTATTTTTTAAGTAATATACATAAACCTAGTATGTAGTATACATAAAGACATTTAAGGCAACATAACATAATCAAATAACATAACATACTGAGTTTTGAATTCATCATCAACCAAGCAACATAACCCAATATAATTACAAAAAGTAGAACTCACCAATAAGGGGTCATTACCAAGATTGAACAAATCATGCGAAACTTCATCTAGTTGGAAAGAAAAGGGATGCATTAGATGCATCTTGTCTGTTGGGAAAAGGTGGCATGGCCTAAAACATCAAGAGGCCTAGGGGTGCTGAGCTTTGAAGATCTCATCTTCCTTGGTTACCAGGCCTAATTAACCATGTCATGCAAGATGATGACAACCAAACATAGTGGGTATCTATCTTAAGAAGAAAATACCTCTAGTGAAACATCTACGCCTATGTGCAAAAGCTCATCAAATGGGGTTGTTACATGCTCTGTCGCAGGAAGCATTAGCCCAAAAATATGCCACTATCCCAAGATGGCAGGCTGTTTGGAAGGTGCATTTGCCTGAAAACATTAAATGTTTCCTTTGTCTAATTTTCCAAGGTGCACTCTTGGTTCGCCTATTACTTTGGGAATGTAGCCTTTTCATTAATACTCTTGGCCCTCTCTGCCACATTGCACCTAAGATGCTGCACCACTTTATCTACCTCTATCCTTTTACCGTAGCTATGTAGCAAACACCTAGCCTTGCGCTCCCATAGTAGCTCCACAATGACTCCCCAACAGTCGTTGTGCTTTGGTTCCTCTAGCACACTACTTTGCTACTTTGCTAAGGTTGCCCCAACAAATCGTTCTCCTTGGTTGCCAACTGCAGAGGGAAGCTACTATTACAATGGGTGTGATACTCACATATGAGCCACATTGCATGACATTTAGGGGTAACCAGCTATTGTGGGCAATGGTGGTGTAGGTCGGGTGGGTTGACCTCCTTTCCCTCCTGGTCAACAACCCTAACCTATCAAACAATACCCTTTATAAGTGCTAGAGGGGTGACTCCACCACATTCCGTGGTGTCTGTATTCACCTTACTACGGCTATCATTGCCTAATACCTCAAATTGCATGCAAAGGATGAGGTTGTGCTTTTCATGGGTGACAGCCTATAGGATATAGGGGGCTTCTTCAACTGGCCTCTCCCAAAGGCCGCAAGCAATCAAGTTCTAAAATCGGCCCTCATGGAGTTGTCGCAAGAGGTAGCAAAGCTAGTTGATAGGTTCTTTGTCCAATCTAGTAACATCTAGAAGTTGCAAGGGGGCACATTTTGCCTTTCTCCACTACATCCAGCTCAGATGATGGGTTAACTTACCCAAATATTTCCTCGCTTCTCTCCACTAAGGGCAACAGGGTCATCATGCTAGCCTAATTTTGGCCCTTTGGATAGCTGCCAAGCTGCAAGAGCCGGCCCCTATGAAACTGCACTCTTTGGTGCGGTTTACAAATGGTAGAGGCTGAACTAGAAGGGGGCATCTTCCTCCTCTACCTTGGCAAGTGCAGCTGAATGAGAGGGGCTCCTAGGGGCCAGGAAGAGGTCAAACTGGCAAGAATCTGCTACTAACCAACAACCAATGTTTTAACAACAATAGAAGCTAGCCAAGGAGGAGATCTGCCAAGAGCTTCAGGCTATATTTGTGGTGGAGCTTTGTAGAGCTACCATGGAGATTGAGGTAAGGGTGAGGGCCAAGGAGTAGGACAAGTGGGCAGCAGAGCTGTAGAGGATGCAAGAAGAGCTAGTGAAGAGGTATGAGGAGGAGCTATGAGAAAAGGATAGGGATGTGGAGGAGAAATGCCAGCAGGAGTTGCAAGAGACGACACTCAAGAGTGTGCTCAAAGAACAAATTCAAGCCCAGATCAAGGAGGATCTCCGTAGGGAGAAGCAAGAGCATCTCATAAGAGAGGAGGAGTAGCATGCCCACACCTTTTCTTGAGGAATAGCAAATGAAGATGAATCAGAACACTACTCGCAAATCCAACGCCAAGTGTTCACTACGTATAGGAAAGTGCCTATACATGATCATGGGAATCAATAGGAATACAACTTGCATTGGGTTGAGGATGTTTATCCAAACCATGTCCAACAAGCTCCACCTAGACAAGGCCAAAGATTTGGACATGGAGGCACACATGCAGAGGAAAGAGCAATACAGGGAATTCCAAGAGGCTATTGCTTTTGTGGTGTTTGAGCACCATAGGGATATCTTGAACACAACCCACATGCAAGAAAGGCCATGATGTCCTTGCACCAATCTCCCCTAACCTATCTAATGGTGGCTTTCACAAGGTTCAAGCAGGGGATCCATTACCATTTTGGGGTTTTTAGGCATTGGTTTTAAAAGGGATGGTTCAGCTGGCCTTGGAATTAGGCAATTTTGTCTCTTTTGTCATTCTCCTAAAACAAGAACTGGTCTATTTCTGCTTCCAATGCTACTCCTCTTCTTCCAACAGCCATTGAAGTGCTACCAATAGACTATGTTCCTCTTCTAGCAGCAATTCCCCAGCCTCCTGTCTTGCTTGCACATCCATTAGCTTTTGTTGTAGCTCAACACGAGAGGCCCTAAAGGAATATCTTTCAAACACTTTCATGATTTGTATCTCTTGCTTGAGTCCAGCCATGACAAGTTTTAGAAAATCCCAAGGGTCCATTTGGGAAGCATATTCCGCCCAAATGTTAGGAACCAAAGGATGCATCCATGGCTTCATCAACCAAGATCTTTCAAATCTAAATGGGATCGATCCTTGCCTATCTAGTTTCCAAACCTTACAAGAGCACGATGGTCAAACACTCTCCGTTCATGATCCTAGATTAAGACCTCGTGACTGATAAGGATATCTACACTGAGCCAAACCCTATCAATCCTTGACATGACGTGGTCCAACCCTTTCCTCCTATTACTCTAGGTAAAAACGCATCCCTTGATATTGACATCGATTAAGTTAAAGGTGTCAAGAAATTGCAAAATTTGCTGATTTCCAGGCCGAGGCTCAATATATCCCCCAATCTTTTCCCACACATGGCACCTCTGATTGAAATCCCTTATCAGAATCCAAGCTCACTAGTCTAGAATGTAGCCAGCAATCCTTAGCAACTCATGCAAATGCTCCCCTCAATCTGAGGGCCATAAAATTCATGATCCATAGACCTTGTGTAGGCAGAAAGACAGTGATATTCCATGTAGAAGAGTCCACAATGTCAAATGGCATGCAAAATAGAGTAGCCAACCCATGTGTCCTACCCCAGCAATCCACAAAATGGGCATGCCATCCATGCCAATGCAGCATATTACAAGGCATGGTGTACAGTTTAGTCTCCTATAGGCACACCACCATACAAGCTTCAATGTGCAGTAATTCTTTCAAAGTACTTTTGTAGGGGGTACCCTGTCCCATGCAATTCCATGATAGAATTTTCATAGTCTACTTATAGACCATTTTTTGTAAACCCCCTTGAGGGTTGCCTAAGATCCCAAGTCAATATCCTATTGTGTTTTCCTATTTCGTATTTCCTGGCTTGTTGGGCATCCCCTTTCCAAGCTTCTATTGTGATCATAAAACCTTGGTTTTCTTCCTATTGGCACTTCTAGGCAATCTCCTTTAGCTTTGGCATAGCAAACCCCATCCTCTCTTTTGGACTCTGTGAACTTATCAAAGGTAATAAACTCCCTAAAAAAACCTGCAAGGATTTTCAAGAAGTTTTAGTCTAGAGCTCCCACAACACCCCAGAGATCTGCACCTAGACATGAGCCTTGGAGAACAAGTCTGGATCACAGTGAACCCTTAGCTACCAATGCATAAGGGCCAAGCCCCTTGCCCCAAAAAACCATGGCCCTCCCAGCAACACCCAATCCCTATCCTCCAAATGCTGGAAAACAAAAAGCAACAAGTCACTAGAAAGTAACCTAACTTGCACATCACTTAGCCCCCATGACATATTCACCCAGTGTTTGATATGCTCCAACTTGGGTAGTGCTCCGAAGGACACAAACTTTCTGATGAGGCTCAACACCATGGTGTGCAACCCCTCCAATAGCAAACCCCACACTTGCAACCTCATGGTCCCTTCATTCCTGGAGCAAGCATTGATACCTCTATCTCCAAGATGCCAGCTCGCAAACCTCCCCTTTTCCCACATCATGGCTAGCTCCATCTATCCTTTTCTACTACTCTCCATTATCTCCGAGGTGAAGGAACACCTTGCTCTCTGATCTCTCAATTGCTTCCCATGCCTCGCTCATGCCCGCTTCCAAGTTCCCTTCCACTTCCATGACCAGGATGATACATTTGAAACTTCAAACTTGTACCAATTGCTTTCATAATTGATGATGATCTAGGGAGAGGGACCCCTAGACATAGTACCTCGCATAGCCCATTTTCTCCTTTGACGCATTGAATCTATCAAAGGAAATAAACTCACCAAACTGACCAGCCCAGGTCTAGAGGAACTCCTTAATCCACAGTTCTGAAGGCACCCCAGCCACTTGCAGCCACAAAGGCACCCAAGAAAACAGATTCATCTCTTTATGCATCCTTATGTGCTAGGACATAAGAGACAAGCCCCTCACCCCAAAGAACCAGGGACCGCCCAAAAGGACCTTGTCCCTCTCTTCCGCAAATCAAAAGAAAAACAACAATAAGCAACCCACCAGAGGTCTTACCTGCACATCTAACAAGGACCAAGCAGTGATGGCCCATTTGCAAATGTGGACCAATGGAGGACATGAGCCCAAAGAAACAAATCGCCCAATGAGGCTAAGCTCCATGGTACGCAAGCCCTCCGTCAAAGGGGCATTGACCTTCAGTCGCATCACAACTCCACTCTGCACCACCTCATCCACACCTCCAAAACCCACCCCACCGACACCCAAAGTCCCTGACCCACTCATAGCCAACCCACCACTGCTTCCCACACCTCCCTCATCGAACAACCCTTCAACCCCGCTATCACCCAACAACCCCACCCCAAGCCCCAACCCACCATCGAACCAACCGTTAGCAACTCCCACTTCCCCACGCCCATCGCCAACCCGCTTCCCATCCATCCTCCCTCCCTCAACCCAAATGATTGAACCTAAGAATTCTAGTTGAGTGGCTTGGGACCATGAGTTTGATTCCACTTTTTAGCTTATATGCTATGAGGGTTTCCAATTTATTTTTGGCCTTTGATCTATTTTTCACATTTCCTATAATTTATCTAGTAAAAATCATTGTTACTAAACTTTTTGTCCATCCAACATCTTAAAACATGCCAAGTCGATCGTAACAAGGACAAACATGCCATAACTACAAGTATTTTAATTGAATTAAGGAAAATATGGTCCCACCATGTGCCTTTTTAATCATTTAACATTAAAATCTCAAAATCTAGTGCTCAAATTGAAAAACTAATTGTAGACCTATACTCTAGGTGTAAAGCCAAGTTAGTCCACCAAATTTGAACGTGATCCGTCAACTTTGAATTTTGACATATTTTGATTAATTAAATATTTAATAATTTAAAACTTCTAACTAACCATCAAAATAAACTATGAATCCATGTCATGTTAATTTTCTAATATTATTCTAAAATAATGCTAGACTTTGCAATGCTCATTTGTTAATAAAAGATATATATTATTAAAAAATTTAAAATTATAAAACAATTAGAAATAAATAGTAATCTTGCTTATGTCACCCAAACAAAGGTCTTTATATTACTAAGAAGTATTAGACACGTCTAAAAGTATATATAAGATCTAACACAAATTAAATTACATGTATAAATGTAGGGCATTACAACTTTTGTGGGAGTCATGATCTATGATTTATATATATACCTTTTGGTAAAGACTTTGAATAGCATATAACAAAGATGGAGGAGTGCCTATGTCTTATAATCACTTCCACAGCTTGCTTCTAATAACTAAATCATATGCTTTAGACAAATCCACAAAGCAAACCAAAGTTCTTTCTTTTGCCCTTTTGTACAATCAATAAGAAATTTCATTGTAATGAGGCAATCAATAGTAGAATGCTGATGACTAAACCCATCTTATAAAATTGCTCACAAATTATTTTCTTCTATATATGTACCAATTTTCATCTCAAAAATATTTCCCAAAACCATGGTAAAAATATTACTAATTACAATTAGCTTGTAGTTATTTAAGCTAGGTTTACCCTATTTAAGTTGGATTTACCCCTTTTTTGGAGAGCAAAATAGTTTTATTAGTGAACTATTCTTTACCTACACCAGCCAAGAGAGCATGGTTTAGATTTTTCCCTAATACCATCTATACTAAAGGTCCTTCCCACATAAGCATTTCTCAAGTTGTAAGTCTAAAGGTGATGCCATGGTTTGGTTTAGGCACTCTTCATGTGGGTATAGTTTTGTTGCACCAACTACTTTACTTGAGATAGTCTTTTGATGCCCTGCATAGAGTCTTCAAAGAAGATGAAAAGCTTATCATTGTCCTTATGATATCATATCAACTCTTCCTTGTCTCAAAACAATCTTTAATTAAAAAGTTGAATATCATAAAAGAGAAATTTTTATTCCAGCCTTTCCCTTCTAGGAAGCAACTTCCAAAAATTTCTTGGTTCTTCCTTGATCGTGTGGAAAAGAGTATTTTCTCTCCCTTTAATAAACTACCTCTTTTTTGTTGCAAATCAAATTCCTATAAAGCCTACATTTTTAATTTTAGTCTAGCTGTCACACGTTCAAAATTAAACCAAAGCTATGACTGTGTTGTTGCTTTCTAGAAACTTATTGTGCTGCCATCACTAAAATTTCTGCAAGGTTTACATTAGGATTCCAACCTTTTTGAACTTCCTCTAAGAAATATAGCTTGACTTTTGTCTATTATCCAACAAGAACCTGCCTTTATCTATTCTCTAACATGTTGTAAATTTATCAAAAAGCTAAAATAAAGTAGTCAGTGGTTATTGGATTCAATCACCTCCTCACATACCTGAAGTTGTTAATACATGTCAAACACTCTATAATATTGGTGATCATAAGATCTATACATGAGCAGCCTTGTGGTCCCGTGAATGTGTGGCAACCAAAATTGGGGAAATTGTTGAACCCATTAAGAATTACTAAATTTAAACCTTGAACCCAATCCAACAAATTGCAAAAATGTCATTAATTATGTGTACTTATCGTTGACCTAGATCATCAGGTTCTTCAATTCCAAGATTAAAAATTGTTATTATATTTCCTTTTTATGTAGCACAGATTGCAAAATATGGTTGTCTTTTGCTGAAAGTAATTCCTTTAAGGTGGAAGGATAAGAATATGCTTATTGCAAATAAAATAGTTTTAATACATTTCTTCCTTTCATAGAGAGACAATGGAAGAGAGAAGGAAGGATGCCAGAGAGACAATACAGAAAATATCTGGAAAAAACAACTGTCTTTCATTGTTTCTATAATGTCTTTTTTTTATTATATCAGTTATGATGAATGTCTTTCTTTGTAACAACTTTTAAAATCATTTTTACAAAGAACCTCAATTTAAATTAAGAAGATAACCAATATAGCATCCCTTTTTGATATAGAAAAGTTATAATATACCATAACTAGATTCACAGCCCTTTGAAGCTATGCAGATTTTTAACTCACAACCCAAAGGCTTCAGGTCTTTTGACAAGTGCCCTTGAACCTTTTACCTAGCCACAATCCAGATACCATATATTGATCAATTAGCCCAAATAAAAAGCCCTGTTTTCAGTCACCCTGTTTTCAGTCACTTCAGTTAGCAACAAAATTGATGGTAACTGCATACAAACTACAGAAATTTCCGTGATCCTGCTAACACACATTTTCTTACATTTGCTTCTGCTTTTTGCTTTTTGCCGATGCAAGGAATAGCAATAGTGAATTATCTCCGTCCAGATTAACAGGCTGTGGTATAGCAGCCGCTTGCCAAGTGTCCATGGCAAATGGGCACTGATGCACAAAATGATTTAATGTCTCAAGTGCATTCGAACATAAAAGGCAGATATGATTAACATTTAATCATTGTGATCCGGGAAAAGCCTGCACGGGGAGAGCGGCATACCTAATCAACCAAATGAATGTCTTAATTTTCTTTGGTAATCTACCTTTCCAGATGGGCCACCAGCCTTGGATCGTGGGATAACCAATCTTAATTATATCTCGAGGCGGTCTCCTCATTTGTCCCTTTTGTATCATATCCCGGGCATGTCTGCAAATGGCGTGCCACACCAGTGACCCCCGCGCCTTGGACTCCCATTGTTGATACTTTGAACACATGATCCATATCCACTGGGTTAGGCAATCTCTAGGTTGTAAGAGTCTATTAACAAGACATTGATATCTCATAATAATCTCATCATGATATGTCAAGACCCCAAGTGTCCCCACCTCCTTAGGTTTAGCAACCATCTCCTAGCACACCAAGTGCATCCGTTCCCCTTCCCCCCTTCCCTTTGCCTCCCAACCACACAAATTTTTGAATGATTTGATCTACTTTGAGGATGATCCCTATGGGGACCAAGCCATGGATGCCGTGAACAAGGCCATCACCATTGAAATAGAGGAGGCCAAGATAATCTTTCCCTTTCTTGTAAGGAAGCAATTAGCCCAGTTTCCCATCTGCTACTATAATTTTTGAAGCAAGATTGCCCAAGTACAAGTTCTACACCAGGCAATTATTAGCATTCCCAAATATGAGTCTTGTTCTATACTGAAAAGGATCCCTAGGATCCAGGAGATCCTTGTAGAAAACAAGGAACAATTGCATCTTCCAGGCCCAGCATCCTCCTTTACCTGTGCGAATAGCAGCTACTGGTGTTAGACTGTGGGGGGGAAGCTTCAATGGTAATGGGTAGAACGCCTACCTTTGAAGCTTCTTGTGCAGCCTTTCAAGCAAATCTCGTGCTGTGGGAGCTAGTTGAGTGTGTGGGTTGG
This sequence comes from Gnetum montanum, assembly GCA_015680685.1. Lineage (NCBI taxonomy): Eukaryota > Viridiplantae > Streptophyta > Gnetopsida > Gnetales > Gnetaceae > Gnetum > Gnetum montanum. Next base: position 715,043 of record MNCI01025861.1, read on the forward strand.
GCAAAAATCCTGCCCAAGTTGGAAGGGGATCCCGATCTGGCCAATGGTGCTTTCTTCACCAATTGAGTTGGGGATTCCATGGTGTCTGGCGGTGTTAAGATCAAGCCTACTGAGATGACTCTGGCAGAGTCGTTGGGGGTCTCGATGGTGCGGGAAGCAATTCTCCCGAATATGCGAAGCCTAGAAGATGCGAAAGGCTTTTTCAAGAGGGCCATGCCCAAAACGAGGAGTGGGCATGTGCCGAAGTTAGCCCTGCAACAACTATGGCAAGATGCAGTGATGCTAATCAACTGGTTTCTAGTGCATTTTGGCAATGCATCAAAACTACTGGGAGTACATTTTGCTCTTATGAGATGTTTGAGGCAGCGCCAAGGGCGTCATTTGGGACTTAGTTTGGCTTTATGGAGGGCTATGACACCTACGATCCCATAGGAGCCGCAACCTACGCCACACTTGGTTTATTCCAAAAGGGAGGCTAGGCATGGAGGTTCAAGGTTGACATCAAGTTCAAGGATGACACAAAGGCTAGACCTTGTGCAAGTGCTAGAGGAGTGCTGGCAACAGGGTTTGCCTTGTACCAAGGGACTGTGCACAAAAAATCCAATGGTGTTGTCAAGAGGAGCTTTAGAAGGCGACCAAGGGGGCTGCGGAGCATGCTAGGGCAAAAGAAAGGGCCATATGGGAGGCCAAGTGGAAAGCCCATGAGGAGGCTTCCCAACAGGTGGCAACTCAAGCAGTGTTGTAGTGTGCTAGGTTAGAAAATGAGACCAGAAGGTGACATGAGTTGAAGGAAGAGTTGACTAGGACCATCCTCATTGATGAGCTATGAGTGCAAATCATGGCAAAGCTCCAGCAGGAGGAACAGCAGAGAGTGGAGCGAGAGTGTGCGAAAAGGCAAACCCAAAAAAAAAAGGACAAAGGTAAAGTAGTTTCAAAAGCAACTAGACAGAGCACATATGAACAATGTGAGAATCTGGCTTCAAGAGGGCAAGTGTCTGTATGTTATGTTGGACATTAACTGTAATATGGCTTGGCTGGCACTGCATCAACACATCAAGCACTCTACAGCCAAGTTGCACCTTGATGGAAAAGGGAACGAGGCAGAGTGCACCATGAAGGAGGCGGAGTTCAAAAACTTCCAGCAGGCCACGACCTTTGTTGACACAGAAAAGCATCGGGAGATTCTTCAGGCAATACATTGTTAGGAGTGCATGGACTATGAGTGCACCAAACTTCCAAAGAGGCTCTAGGTTATGGGGTTTGCTTGGGGATTGGGCACCTTTCATGTTCTCTCGTTGTTCTACTATTGGTTGAGTTTGATAAGGGGGGGAGGCTATTTGGTATTTGGGGCATGGGTTTATAGTGCAAAGTAATCCGCCGAACTTCAAACAGGTGGATAATTTTGGCTGTGTGGGTTGGCCATGCCTGTGTTTTAGGGGCTCTAGGGACTGGCCACGATTAGAGGGTGCTATACCCTCTTGTAATTTTGACCGTACATAAATTGTGATTTTCCTTAATACAATCCCAACCATTTCTCATAGAAAAATAGTGAATTATGATAAGCTATGCTCCCGAAAAAAAATATCTATTCTAGACGCCAGCTGGTTAACACAGACTTTGATAGAATTTAAATTGCATATTAACGCACAGACAGAAAACACATTTGCGTAAAATAGTAAATGAACTGCCTCAGATATGGTGCTTGCATTGTCAACAATACCTTTGCAATTAAGCCATCCTTGATCTTTGCAACATTAGAAAAGTTGATACGTTCAATGGGCCTTCAGAAGAAAAAAAGTATGTTCCTTCAAATTAACGGATCCAACATAGCACAAACTAATATGAAAAAAAAAAGCTATAAACTGAAAATACATTGCTTTTGGGAGTTCCTCTGTGGACAAAAGACCATCTTTAACAAGTTCTTCGAGAGATATCAAGAGAGTATTTCCACAATTTGCATCCTGTATTGGGAAAAATCAAATATTAATATGATGGTGAAATATCTCAATAAATCTTACTCGCATATGAATGTTTTTTGTAACATTAATAAAAAGGCAGGATTAAAGAATATCATGATGTCATAAAAAGGCAAGATTAAAGAATCTCGTGCTGTCATCTGACCGTGCAATGTAAAATGCGTGTATTGCAGACCATGTTGTTATAGAAGACAGCATGAGATTCTTTAATCCTACCAAAAAAATATTACAAGCTTTAAAATGTACAAGATGTTGTAATGACCCAGTTTTGTATGCTTTGGTTCTGATGACTGTGAGAGTGTTTTGTGTGCACTTTGTTATGATGCTATATGTGGTGTTGTGTTACTGGTCAGATTCTGACCTAAATGTAATTTGGGTGATTAATTGCAAGAAGCATTACTAAATTTGATATTGGGTTGGCTTTCATTTTCTAGTCTAAGTATTTTGTTTTCTGTATTTCAAATGCTAGCTGGGTAAGAAAATATGCTTTAAAACAAATGCTGAAATATAGTTAGGAAAAAAAAATATCTACATGCAAACATGTTACTTTTTTCTACTTTATTTCAGCTTTCAAGTTTGAAAGAAAGATATGCTTTATTTAGGTGGTTGAAACAAGTACTCATTGCTGATAAATGGAATTAGCATAAATGATAAAATTTAAAACATATATACAATACCGAAGAACTTGAATCAAAGTGGAGGAACACAACCCATGAATCAGGAATGTTATAGGCTAATATTAAGAAAAGAAACCAATTTCTTAATTACAGAAGGACTATCAACAAACATCTTCGGAGGAGATGCATCTTCTTCGTCAACTCCAGAATCTTGACCAAGAGGAGGAAATGTATTGGCGGCAGCGATCCCGGATCAGATGGCTCCGTGACGGAGATAGACAAACAAAATTCTTTTTCGCCATGGCCAAAACACGTGGCGACACTCCTCCGCACCCAAACAGGGGAGCTGGTCGATGACCCGCAGGGGATCGCCAATGAGCTCTCACACTACTGGGGGGAAGTTTGGACCAAGCGACCTACTCAACCCATCTCAGTCCATGTGGAGAAGGTGCTCAATGCCGCGGACAATCGACGTCTACTAGCCCCCTTCTCCTAGCCAGAACTGACTAACACCATCAACAACATGCCGGGAGGCAAAGCACCTGGACCGGATGGCTGGTCGCTGGAATTTTTCAAAGTTTTCCTGGACATTGTGGGGCCCAACCTTCTGGATGCTTTCAACATCATGCTAGCCAGACGACAAGTGCGGCGCGAACTCAACTGCTCTCGAATCGTTTGCATTCCAAAATAGTTGGACGCCCACCGCCCGAAACACTTTCGTCCCATTGGAGTTTGCAATGTCCTCATTAGAATATTCTCCAAACTCCTGGTCAACCGCCTGGGACCCCTCTTACCCAAGTTGGTTGGAAGCAATCAGGCTGGTTTCGTTCAAGGTAGGGCCCTCCAAGATCAGGTTCTTCTCATGCAAGAGGTCCTCCATTCCCTTCGTACCACGGGCTTTCCTGGTATGTGTCTCAAGCTGGACATAGCCAAGGCATACGACACGCTTAGTTGGGATGCCTTACAAGACATCATGCATAAAAAAGGTTTTGATCGTGGTTTTATCCAATTATGTATGCATATCCAGTCCTCCGCGGGTTTCTCCTTCGACGTGGGGGGACGACTGTGGGGTTTCTCTTCGCCTAGTAGGGGTCTGCGACAAGGCGACCCACTCTCTCCCTTGTTTTTCATCATTGCCATGGATCTCATACAATATTATTGCAGCACATCAGGCGTGGAGGGCTTGGATATTGTTGGGGTGGCATGCCGTGTTGAACACTATGCTGACGACACCATGTTACTTAGCCAAGCAACGGCCCCACAGGCAAGATGTATCAACATGGCCTTAACCAGACTGGCTGCTGAATTAGGCTTGGAAATCAACAGAACAAAATCAGCGGCGTATTTCAGCAATGTTGATCCACAGGTGAAGAACAGGGTGACACAAATCCTAAACATCCAATCGGGAACTGTCACTGATACCTACCTTGGTGTCCCGCTGTTCCAATGGGGGCGGACCAATGCATGGACTCCCCTCCTGACCAAGCTCGAAAAGCAGATGAACCATTGGGCCAACCGCTTTCTTACACGGAAGGGCCACCTCCTAGTGGCAACAGGGATCCTCACGGCCATCACACGGTTTGTGGCGGCGGTCGCTGCCCCCCCCCCCCCGCCCCCCCCCCCCCCCCGCCCCCCCCCCCCCCCCCCGCGGCCATCTTTCAACAGATCAACGCCATGATACGAAGTTTCATTTGGCAGGGGGGCAAAGGGGGGAGCAAGCTTCATTTGGTCAACCGGCATCGCACTGCCCGCCCTCGCAAAGCGGGGGGGCTAGGGGGTCACGTCCTTCGAGGACGAAAGCATGATGGGCCAGCAACGGCTCGTTCACAGGCTGACGCGCACGCAAGGGGAGCTCAGCCCCTGGGCCCGCATCATTCAACGAAAATACACACCCTGGCAATTCAGCTCGCGCCCCTCGCGACCCTGGCAGACAATCTGCCGGCATGAACGGGAAATGATGCACTTGGGCTGGACCCACCTCGAGCCGCGTGCCATGCTGACACAAAAATACCCGCCAGAGGACGGCTGGCAGGAGATCTGGCGCGGGCGGCTCCCCGAAAAAATCAAACTGTTCCTCTGGCTCATTAAGTCCGCTGCGCTTCCCGTACGCGCCATACTGCAACAACGCGGCATCATGCACGATGACACGTGCCCCCGATGTGAAAACGGCTCAGAAACCATCACGCACTTCATTCATGGGTGCCCTTGCATGCTTGCCATCTAGCGCGCATTGGCAGTGCCCCCCCC
>MNCI01025861.1:728618-753206 GCA_015680685.1 Gnetum montanum
CTCCCATGTGGGCCACCACTAGTGAGCCAAATTTGTACTCTTTTGTATTTTACTTTCCAATAATATTATCCCGAACATTCTCTCAAAACAAAAAATTTGTTAGCACAAAAACCAGGTGAACAGTGATTCTTAAATCAAATAATAAAAATCTTGATAGAAGAATTAAGCCAAATAAATCCAACACTAAACAACCTATCATGCATAATCATATTGAATAAATTGCCAACCACACCCCCCCCCCCCCCCCCCCCCGATTTCCTAATTTTGATTTTTGGGGGTTCCTCTGGTATACATCTACATTTTTCTGATTTACAAATCACATTCTGATTTCTTCAAACCATAAAATATATCTGATGTTATTTATCAACAAATCTGTTGAACCAAACAGTTTGTCACAAAGAACATATAAATCAGTAATTTCAGATCCATTCAATGGTGTAATGATATTTTTTATTTTTAAAGCAACATTCGCACTCTAAAATCATCTCAGTTTTACTCTTCTAGCTGGAAATAATATAAGTCACTATTAAACTTAAATCAAGCTATCCTAAAATTTGTAATACAACTACACTTCTACTTGTAACTTCAACTTATAAAAGGAAACATACAAAATTCATTTGCGATCATAGCAAGCTAAACAAAGGTTTAATCATTACTAACATAATAATCTGCTCTACATGCGGCCACTAGGAAAATGAGACTATGCTCATCAGCTTTTTGTACCACATAATAGCTATCCCATCTTAACAAAAAAAAATGGGAAATTTTCTCAGATCATATTCATGTGGTTTTTAAGAATCTACAACCAATAATTCAGCAAAATCAGACCATAACAACCTATAGCTAGAAAAAAACATTTAAATTACATTTTTGTTTATTCACCCCTCTACTCAATAAATTGTAGAAAGATATCTAAATCAGAACTAAGATAGTCTTTATATAGGGTTAAGAATTCCACAAGTTGGTGAATTGTAGAAAGAATCCAAAATCAGTTCTATGAAAAGAAATTAAAGGCCAAGCCTCAAAAACCACCAAATCGTCAATACTCAAAAGTTCACCTCAAGGTTTTCAAAATCAAGATGGGCCCAGGATGCTCTTACTTTCTGCCGACATTACCAATCTTCATATCAGTGAACCTTAACTCCTATTGGCAATTCTTTATGTCAAATTGCCCCAAATCTTTTTAGATGTTCCCAAGTTCATTTGGAAGCAACTCTCATCCAAGTCATTTTGGCCCAAGAATGCAAGGACAAGCAGAGAGATCCATTAAAACAAGGATTTAACAATCCAAAATTTCAGAAATAAATAAACAAATTTTATAAATGGGCTCGGGAGGGAAGTGGGGTGGCGGCAATCTTGGGAGCAAAGGGCAAATGCTACGGGTGACACCGATGGGGCTCATTATATGTAGGGCAGGTTCACCCTTGCTGGAACGCATACGATCTTTGCTAATCATATTATATGAATGCACCTTATATGAATGCGCCTAATGACCATGGGTTATATCAACATATAAGCCTGCAAAAATGAACATGCCTAATTACCGTGGGAAGGCATCACCATTATGAAAAAAACAATAAAGCCCCAAGTCCAAACAATTGACTTCTGCAATTTTTCAAACTATTCTTCAAATTTTTAAACCCCAAACTAATGACTGTTGTAGCCTAGATGATATGGAGAAGAGACAATAGAAAAGAAATAATTTACACTAAGAACATGCTCATCCCAAAAAAAAATATGATGTCATGCTAATGGACTATAGGCCAATAGGGGTTTGCAATGTTCTCCTTCACATTATCTTCAAAGTGCACGTTCATAGATTAGCATCTATTATCAACAACCATGGCAACCAACTAGACTAGTGTTGTTCGACATAGCATATATACATTCAAGACCAAATTTTACTTAACCATGAATTAAAGCATTCTTATAATGCTCATAATTTCCCAGCAATGTTACTCAAACTAGAGATAGCTTAAACATATAACTTTCTAAGTTGGAAAGTGCTAGAGGAAACCCTAACATGCAAATGATTTCATCTAAATTTTCTTAGTGTGCCTATATATGCAGTAATAAGCTGCTTTTCTATTAAATTTAATGGCAAAATGCAAAGCTTATCTAATGCTGGGAGAGTTTTAAGTTAAGGAAAATATTTATTTTTCAACCATTGCATTATTGCCATGGATATGATCCAAGAATACATCATTGTATGAAGAGTCAAATGTGTGGTCGGGCAAGCATATTATTATTATCAAAAGTCAAGAAAAAACAACAAAACAAAATGTGTCTCACTAAGCATAGGACAAGTAGATAAAGAAAGTATTCATTGGAAGAAAGTGAGTCAAATCCTTAAAATTCATGCTTTTTTATTGGCATTAAAAGGAAAAATTTTAATTCATAATTTGCTGGTGGAGCACTCACTGGTGGATCTGCCCATTGAGAATTGCCAGTTCACCTGGAGCAATAGGCCGAAAGGCCCTGACCACATCCTTTCGAGAATTGACCGAATCTGCATCAGTTCTAACCTCCACGTCCGACTGGCCGCACGGGTTACGGGACAGGAACAGGTGGCATCGGACCATCACTCCCTGGTTTGTCTGCTTGGGCCCGAAAGGTACCGGACCCCGCAACCGTTTCGTTTTGAGGCAACTTGGCTGTACAAGCCGTGGTTGAGGTCGTTAGTTGAGGACATCTGGGCAGACTACTGACAGGGCCAGGGAGACCCCAGGAATTTTCTCAAAGAAGGTTTACTTTGTCTGAAGTGCACTATCCGGGCCCTACCAATGGAGGACAAATTCTCTTTCTGGATGGGTTGCACGACGCTTCGAGATAGGTTGATTCAGATCCAAATCAAGCAAGAGGCAGGAGAAGACCTGCATGAAGATGGGCAGAACATTCTGCGACAACTCCAAGGGCCTTGACTTGGAGGAGACATACCGAAAACAAAGATCATGGATTAGATGGCTATGGGAGGGGGATAGGCAAACGAAATTTTTCTTTGTTGTCGCCAAGACATAGGGATGGAGCCAACCACATAGTTTGCACACCATGGAGGGGGGGATAATTGATGAGCCACAGAGCGTCACTAGGGAGCTGACACAATATTGGGAGAAGATCTAGGCCAAGTGACCCACAAAGCCCATATCGGTCCAAATTGTGCAGGTGCTAAACGAGGAGGATAATGCTAGATTGCTGGCTCTGTTCTCCTGGCAGGAACTCATAGCAACAATCAGTGATATGCTAGGAGGAAAGGTGCCTGGGCCGGATGGTTGGAGCCTCGAATTTTTTAGGACCTTCCTAGATATAGTGGGGCCCAACATTCTGGATGCTTTCAACCTTATGCTAGCCAAGAGGCAAGTCCGAAGGGAGCTTAATTGTTCTCAAATTGTGTGCATCCCCAAGCAGGCAGAGGTGCACCGCCCAGAACATTTTCGACCTATCGGGGTCTGCAACATGTTGATCCAGTTATTCTCCAAAATGATAGTTCGTAGGCTAGCTCCGCTAATGCCTACACTAGTGGGAGTAAACTAAATAGGTTTCATGCAAGGCCGAACCCTGCAAGACCAAGTGCTTCTCATGCAAGAGTGTTTCATTCTCTTTGAATATCGAATTTCCCAGGGCTCTGTCTCAAGCTAGCCATCACCAAGGCATACGACACACTCATCTGGGAAGCCCTGACCACCATCATGCAGCGGAAAAGTTTCGACCTAGGCTTTATCCAACTTTGCATCCACATGCAATCGTCGCAAGTTTCTCTTTTGACATTGGGGGGGTGGGGGGGGGGTGTGTGGGGGGTTGTGGGGTCTCTCCTCACCTGGGAGAGGGTTGCGGTAGGGAGACCCGCTATCGCCCCTACTTTTCATTATTGATATGGATCTGATACAACATTACTGTAGGGTGGCGGGGGTCGACGGCCTAGAAATTGCGGGGCTGGAATGTCTGGCTGAGCATTACGTGGATGACACAATGTTACTTAGTCGTGCCGAGGTCCCACAAGCGCGGTGCATCAATGTGGCACTTTCATGGTTGGTGGATGAGCTAGGGTTGGAGATTAACAGGGCTAAGTCAATGGCTCATTTTGTCAACATGGATACATAGATAAAGAGCCGAGTGATACATTCTGACCAGAACAATCAGAGATACCTACCTGGGTATCCCACTTTTCCAATGGGGGCAGTGTATGTATTGGGGAACGCTGTTGGAAAAGGTTGAAAGACAGGTGGGACACTGGGCCAATCGCTTCCTAACCAGGAAGGGGCGGTTGGTGGTGGCATTGGGGATACTCATGGCAATAACCAAATTTGTGGCAAAGGTTAACACCCCTCCAAGCGCCATTATTGACAAACTCAACATGCACATCCGCCGGTTTGTCTAGTCAGGGGGCAGAGGGGGGGGCCAAAATTCACCTTGTGAACTAGGACTGGGTCCTGTGCCCCTGTATTGTGGGGGGGCTAGGCATTTCCAAGTTTGAGGACAAGCTGACAATGGGCCAGCAATGCCTATTAATCCGTTTCACGAGCCAGTTTGGGGAGCCGGCCCAATGGATCCAAGTAATGAATGCGAAATACATACGGTGGGAGGCGGGAGTACAGGACTTGAAGCCCTGGCAAACGCTCTGCGGCCACGCATGCAAAATGCAAGCGCAAGGGTGGTCATTTCTCAAGCTCGTCGCCTGTTGACGGCCATGTACCCTCCGGCACCAGGCTAGCGGCAGATCTAGCAGGGATGGCTGCCCAAGAAAATTGAAGTGTTCCTATGGTTAATTAGGAACGACGCGCTACCGGTTCAGGCACTCTTATGTAGACGAGGCCTCATCCTGGATGACACCTGTCCTCTATTTGGCGTCGTGCCCGAGACCATGCAGCACTTCATTTACCAATGCGCCTACATGCCCTCCACGTGGCGTACTACGGGTGCAACCACCCCCCCCCCCCAATAAACCTCACAAGCGATTCTTGAGCCACGCTACTTGTATGGGTAGCATGGAAAATGAGAAATCACAAAATCTTCCAATTGCGTAGACTGCCCCCCCCCCCCTTTCCATAGGTGGTTTCCCAAGCTGAAGCAACATGAAAAGAAATTGAAGCAACAATGGGTATCACGCCGATGTATGAACCTAACTGTGCGACATTCCAAGCAAATGAGGAGCTGTGGCATCTGGTGGAGCAGTGCGGTTGGAGTGATGCCCTTCAACAACTGGTCGATGACCCGACCCTCCCAGACGATGCTTTTTTCCCTAACTGGCACAAGGACCGAACCTTTTTTAGGGGCAATGAGGTCATCATCACTGAGTCCTCGATTGCCAGGTGTCTAGGGGCCCAAGCTGATGGAGAAATCATTCTGCCCTCCTCACGGGGGCTACAAGACACCGAAATTTTCTTCAATGGGCCGGTGCCACGCACGCAAAGCAAACAAGTGCCCAAATCCTCTCTGCCCCGGATCTGGGCCCGAGCAACAAATCTTGTGAACCAATTCTTTGTACAGTTTGGCAACGAGTCAAAACTCCAAGGCATCCACTTTGCTTTCCTCAAATGCTTTAAAATGGGAGTTAGGGTTAACCTGCCCAGGTTTTTTCTGGCAGCTCTGCAACAGCAAAGGCAAGGCCGCCACTCTAGGCTCATCCTGGCCCTGTGGCGGGGGGCAACAGGGGGCACAACATCCTTCGGGGCTGGGGATTCCCCCCCCCCCCTTGGGGGCTCCCCGTCTAACCCATCCCTTCCAACTAGCCCAAAGAGTCTGAGGACCCAACCTGCAGTGACGTATACTAGGAGAAGATGTAGCTGTAGAGGACAGAGGACCCTAAACCCCATGGTGGTGCTGGAGATGTCACCGCCTGAAACATCAAGACACAACAAAAGAAGGGACGAAGTGCTACAGCAAGTGGCTCTGGAAGCCACAGTCGCGGCCCGTGAAGCTAAGCGCTAGGAGTGGGAAGCAAAGTGGGAGGAAGCCCTCGCACAGGCACAAATGGAAATGAAACCCATTTCCACGAAAGGGAACAAGAGATAATAAGGTAGCAAGCCCTACTGGCGGAGGCAGCCCAAGCCCATTTGGTGGACAAGATCCGAGCCCAAGTGCAAGACGAGTTGATCCAGGAGGAAACCGCCCAAAGACAGCACAAGGCAACGGAGCAGGTTCAACAGGAGGAGGAGGAACAAAGACAGCACCAACTAGACCAGGCGCACAAGCAGAGTGCCCGCCAATGGGTTAGGGCCGGATGATATCTATACATCATCCTGGGCATCAACTGTGATTGCACATGGGGGGAGCTACGGCACCACATCTACCAGACCTTGGCATGTTTCCACCCAAATGGGGGGATGTCGATGGAAAATCACAACCGGCGTGAGTCGGCCATGCAAGGACTCCAATAGGCCGCCAGCTTTGTGGACACAGAGCTTCATCGCAACACGTTGGACATCCTCCATGCCCTCGAACATCTGCACTACGCCTATCATAGGCTACCGACAAGCCCATAGCGGGACCATTTTTCTGCCCCTGACGCAATGTCGTCCCCCCCCCCAGCGTCTGTTACGATCTCGCGCTTGTGATGTGAGCGGCTAGTGCACGAGTGTGCACAATGGATAGAGGCTTAAAAAAACCTCCCACCTGGGCCAATGTTGTTGACCCACATTTTGTAATATCTTGTATTTTATTTTCAGTAATTTAATCCCAAACATTTCCTCAAAAAAAATTTGATGAAGCAAAGATGGCTAATGGTTAATAGATGTTGAAAGCTTGTGAAGCTGGTAATCATATCTTTTTGCACTACCTTTAATTGCTCATATTAGGAATAGAATTTGAAAAGCTGCATATCAACATTTTATTATGACAAAATTTTTGCAAAATCTTGCAACAGCTTGGACTTGGAACAATGGAACTTGGTACATTAATAAAATTTGGAGTACTTTACTAGCACATGTGATCTTTTCAAGCTATCATCATCATTGCCTTGTCTAGAGTACTTTACTGTTCCCAAACAATGACAACAACAAAACAAAAATAGTAGCCATAGCCATTATGCTTTCATTGCTTCACTAAGGCCACCTTTTTCATTAGAACATAACAGCCAACCTCAAAATGGCCCATCAAGCCGCAGAAACCAAAACATCTATAGTAAATTCCTTGAAGACAACCAAAATATTTAAGCATTACACTATTATACTTTTTATTTTTGAAGTTTGAATTAGATTGGTACCTTAGGATGGTTATTTTATTTTTAAAATTTTTTATTAAAAATTTAAATCTATTATCCTGGTTGATGGGAAAGATCCCAAGAATAATCTCACTATACTTCAAATCTTATGATATTAATATAATTGTCTTTTACTTGTTCCCAAAAAACAAAAAAATAAACTTGAAGCAAGAAAGGCAAAGCATCTAGCTCTCCAAACTGATCCCAGCTATTTGACCAAGGAAGCAAAACACATCATCATAAAATAAACATTGTCCAACCAAACACTAAAATAGAAAAAAAGTGACGATGAGATGACAAAAGAGAAACAAATCCACATTGATCTGGATTCTAATGGACAGGAGACTACAATGGTGGCTCAAAAACAAGCAAGTTTATAGCTATATACAATGCTTAATAGGCCAAATGTTAAAAATGAAGATGGTTGAAACTAGAACACAACAGATGATGAAGAAGTTTTCTCCATAGACCCCAAGAAAGAAACCATGAAGAACAACCAAAGACACTGCTGGTGGCCAAGAGGGAGGAATCAACACATCTATGGACTCATGCCAAAACTACAATTCAAATTGAAGTTAGGGGGTATTTCTCCCCCAGTTGAACAAGTGAAGAGACTCAGGAAAAATGACAACTGCAAAACCTGCTAGTGCTATAGCAGAGGTAAAAGCAGAAGTTCAAAGGATGCAAGCTAGAGCAGAAGCCCAAAATGGTGAGGTTGCAAAGAATCTTGTTTTGCGCTTGTGCCTATTCAAGCAGTTGGAACTTACTAAAGATGGTTCTTAAGAGAAATTTGCACAAGCTATAGAAAACTATCCAGGGACTTCCACCTTGAAAAGAGCTGGGGATCGGGTGATAGCTGAACATGTTGGCCTCTGTTTCCGAGAGGGCTGGCCGGCTGAGGAGATACTTAAGAATTCCTACAAATCACTGAAGATTAGGAAGTCCCTGGATCCTAATTTGTAGTTCTCTCTTGTTAATATAATCAGACCGTTGTTCAAAAATAAATAAATCATTAAAAAATAGGAAACCTTGAGTGAAATCCCAATAAAAGGTGTTTTATGACGGAGAAAGAAGGTGTTTTCAAATAAAGTTCAGTGCATATCCTTAAAAAGCACCTGTCCAGCATAGGGGGAACCGTCTTCACCAAATTTTCTTCCAGGAGGCACAAGGGGAAGAACCTGCAGTAAACAATTATTTAATACTTATAATTTGTGAAAAACTAACCACATTTTTTTTGTGGTTGATACCTTCTTTTTGACATTCTACTTTACATTAACATAAAGGGAACCATATAAAAGTAAATACCTGTAACGCAATAAACTGATACTAAACTGTAATTAGATAATGAATAAAGTGCAAAAAAGTGTTAGCAAAAATAAGAATTACCAATCATATCTTTTGGCAGTTTCCGTAGAAATTCTCGCCCAGATGGCTATATAAAAACGAATTTAGCATTGATCTGGTGTAGCTTCCACTTCTTTCATAAGCCTAGGCTTGTGAGAGACCAAAATGTCAACATACAAGCAGCAGGCACAAACTTTTCTTTGTAATCTACTCTATTACCTGCATGATTTCCTTCAACAACCAGCCTTGCCTTCTTATATCCATTTACGTTTCAGTGTTTGATGCCTTTCTAACTGAAACTGAAATTAAATGTATTTAATTACATCCAATAAGACATTTGTGGATCTATCAGACCACATCAATTTCAAAATTCATTTAACAAAATTTATCCATAACTCAATGTTGCCCACTGGAATTGAACCAGTGACTTGGGGTTTCTATATCAAGAATCTTATCACTAGGCTAACACCTCATTTTCAGGTCTCCAGACTTTTTCCCAAACACCCTCTTTTTACATACATTATATTATGCATCCATAGTTGCTTTCTAGAGTATCTTCTCCGATGTTTCATCAATCATTTTTTGGATCTCTGTATGAAACAATGTTTAAACAGAAAATGTTGAGTGCTACTTCCACAGTTGCTAGTATAGTTACATCTGTAAAGCAAGTAGTAGCTTCAATCATTAGATCATGCCAAAATCCTGTTTTCCTATGGGCTAAAGTTGCAACCCCTCTTATCTTCCCATGTATCAGTTTGGAATTTTATTGCTCTCATTAATAAATAAAAGAAAATTATTACATAGAATTGGGTGGAAGAATTCTATATCAATGAATCAAACTAAGTCCTAATTCTTCAAAGATTAATCATTTATTTTAATGTTTTTAAACTCTATCAATATTAGTTCTCTAATAACTTTCTCTGGAAGTTACATTGTATAACTTGATTTAACTACAGACAAATTTGCCCTATTCTCCCTATTAATACTAATCATCATTTATGCCATACTTAATAATGATACGGTATCAAGTATCACATGCTTAGCCTTTTAGTTTTTCATGACCTCTTGGTTCTCCAACACATACCACAGCTACTTTAAAATCAATTTTTATTATATTAATAGTTTTCCCCCCCTCACCAGGTCATCCAAAAAGCTAACCAAATTATTCGGGACTTTACCTAGTCTAGAGGAAAGTGGGGCTTCAAAATGCATCTCATGTGTTGGGAGAAGGTTGTAAGGCCGTAGTAGGCAAGAGGTGTGGGAGTTCCGTTGTTCAAGGCTTGCATCATGCTTGGCCATTTAAACCTGATCAAATGAATTACTATAGCAGACAACGTTCTCTAGGTTCAACTCATCTAAAGAAAGCACACACTTTGGATGTCAAATCACCATGACTTTGTCATTAGGCATAACTTATGCATGTAGTACCACATTATCACACAATACTCCTCACTAGACCAGACTACCAAGCAACTCATTGCAGCAAAGTATGAGTTGGCACATGGGTGCCACATGGTCTAGAAGGGTCGCATCCCCAAAAAGGTGAAAGTTTTCATTTGGCTCCTCTACAACGACATTGTCCTAACAAGACTTTTCTTTCCTACAATGGGTTTAATATGAATATGCATTGCCCCTTAATGCAAGATGTAAATGAATCCCGAGAGCACCTATTCTTTAACTATTGTTACTCTCAATATGTATTGTCTTTTGTAACGAACCACTTCTCCTTGAGTTTTTGCGTTAATGATTGTAATAGTGTTTCTGTGTGTTTGTGTGCGTGTTTTGTTGACAACTTGTGTGTGTGCTTTGTTTGGACTATGATGGAAATGGCTAATTGGAATAGTAATAAATTTGTTGACCGGATTTTTTTATATGTATGTTTAAATACTTTATGCATAAGAAATATGCTTTAAAATACATGCTAGGAATGTTTTAAAATAATAATAATAATAAATATATGGGAAAACAAAATATTCTCTATTCTATTTCAACAGAGATAGTGAGAAACAAAAGAAAAACAGAGGAGAATACCCTAAGGTGTGCCTAAAGAACTAAAATAGGTATGTTGAAATGCAAAAGAATGCTCATATTGAAGAACTTGACCTATGAATCAAGTTGGAGGAACCTAACCCATGAATCAAGGATATTATGTGCAAATACCGTAGCTTTATATTTTTATTTTTTTTTATCTAAATGTGATAAATTGCTCTTTTTAGTTTAAAATAGTAGAGTATAAGTACCCTCTCCATGGCTGTAGAAAGGTCACATGATGACCTTTCAAGGTTCGTAAGACGATGGAAAAATTCACATCGTTGATGACCTAAAAAAGAAGGTGCCGTATTTGATTATGTATCCTGAACTACCCTTATCATGAATCTATTTTGAAAACTTTTTCCTGGCATCTTATGACAATTCTAAATGATAAAGAGATAAATATTATGCTGAAATGTTTTGTAATTATCAAGAGGAATTGAACCTGAGATCTAGCAAAATCTGATTCTAATATATCAAAAATTGTGGATTTAGGAATTGAACCTGCAACTTGTGAATATACATATTTTATTGATTTTTTTATAGTGATCATGAAGAGAATTGAACTCATGACTCATTACTGAAAAATAAAAGAGAGAGAATTTGAAAAAGAAAAAAAAGAATACAAACAGTTCCCAAGAAGTCAATTACAAGAAACCATCCATTATCCTTTATTCCACCTACAAATAGGGAGAGGAGGAGAGGAAAAACACACACAAGGCAAAAGTAGCTGAGCAAAACAAAAAAGAAAGAGATACAGTAGTAGGGAGTGTGACTAGGAAGGGAGAAAATACTATGACTACTACAAGAGATAACAAGGAGAAAAAAAACAAGTGCTACATAGCAATCCAATATTATAATAATTCCTCCTAATAAGCAAGATATCTAAACAAGGAGGTAAAATGATCCATCTCTGTTATGTTTGATAATGGCCAGCAAGGGCTGATTTTCTCAAACTTCTTTCTTCTTGCTTGCCTAACTACCTTCACAATGCTTGTATGAGATTATCAAGATTTTTGTTGTAAGCTTAGATTGTTGAAACCTTTCTTACTTTTTCTGGATCTCTCCACCCGTCCTCTGCACTCTCACACCTAAATGACTTGGATGAGAGTTGTTTCTGTAATGATTCAAAAACACCCATAATGATTTGGGGCAGTTTTGGCAAAAGATTGCCAACAGGGGTCCAAGGATCCCTGATAAGAGGATTGGTACCACTAGCAAAAAGTAAGAGTATCCTTGGGCCCATAGATAATTGTGAATGTTTTAAAATTGTTGAATTCTTGGGTTTTAGTTGAAATTTAGTTGATGAGCCCTCCCCCTTTGAATGCATAAATCTTGGATCTGAATCTTGAATTATACTTTTGTTTCCTATAGCTTCTCAAATCTAATTTTGATATCTTTCTATAAGTTGATGGAGTGGGAGAAAACCTAGTATGTTAATTTATGGTTGTGATCTATTTATTCTTTGCTATTGAACATATGAATTTCCTGATTAAACGATTAATTGTAAAATGGTTACAAGAGGTAAATTCAAATGATCTTATTTTGTGCGTTGCTGGAAATTATAAAATATTATTATGTGATTGAACAAATCTGAGATTATTAATTTATTTGCTTTTGTGATCATTTCTTTGGTTTACAAATGTGTAAATGATCCTAATTAGATATTTCTTTTTAGGTTGAATAAAAAAAAGTTTGATTTTTTTTAATCTGATGAATCTTGCATAGATATTTTTCTATAGCTATTTCTTTTTAAAAGTATCTCTTGATTCTTAAAATTAATATTGGTTGACATGTTTCAAAGCTAGATCTAGGCATTGTTGATTTCATTTTAATTTTATAGATTAATGTTAGTTTGATTGTTGTAGAAAGAAAGCCATATGGGAATTTTCTTCTTTCAACTAGCTTTCTTGGGGGCATCAGGTGTTAGCTCTTGCTCCCTATGAATGGGTATTACATCTTTCATCCATTTGCACCCCTCAACGCAACTTACAAGAGACTCTCTATCTACCCTTCTTATCTAGATCATTTAGAAGGCTTGGAACAACTACATTTTCCATACTTCCCCAATTCCACCACCATGTTTTGTGGCCACTATTGCCTAGTAACTCTAAAAGGATATTGTTGTTGCAATGGGTGTTACACCAACATTTGAACCAGACAGTGCCTAGTTTCAAGCTAACCAGCAAGTTTGGGAGATGGTCCAAGTAGTCAGATGGGGAAACCTTCTACCTCAACTCAAGGGTGAAATAGACCTTTAGGGTATATAGTTCTTCTAGCAATGGAGGGAAGATCAAATGAATTTTAGGAGTATTCAAATACGCCTCACTAAGGAGGCTATTGCAAACAACCTGGGGCTTCTACTTGGTTGAAGAAATCATCATTCCCACCTCCAAAGGAACATAGGGCACTTCTACTTTCTTTGAAAAAATTGTGCCTAGAACTTCAAGCAGCCAAATCCTTAAGGCACACCTCCCTCCCATTTGGTAGCATGCTACTAAACTAGTAGACCAATACTTTGTCTATTTGGGTACCTCTTCTAAGCTTCAAGGTATTCACTTATGTTCTTGTAGTGTCTTCAATTAAGAAGATGAGTCAAGTTGCCAAAACTCTTCCTTGCAGTCTTGCAACAAAAACAACCTAGAAAGCACTCAAGCCCTATCTTGGTCCTCTAGGAGGCCACCAAGGCCCCCTACATCCAAGTGCCCCCTAACTTGCTATGTTGGAGAGATTCATCAAATTCTATGGACACCACCCCTGCAGTGTCGATGGGCCATCATCCTCGAGGTCATGGTTTCCTCCAAATGAGGCTGCAATTTCTACTAATGTTGGGTCTTCAACCTTAACTAAATGTGAAGCACCCCACTTGGTTGACTGCATTCAAAGATAGTTGGAAGCTGACATGCAATCACTACTAAAGCAGTAGCTCAGGGAAAGGGAGGAAGCCATTAGAAATTAATTGAAGGCCAAATTCGAGGTTGACCTTCAACAAGCTATGAAGGACATGGAGCTCCATGTGGAGTAGGATGCGCAACAATGAAGAAACATCAAACACAAGAAGTTGTGACACCAACAATAGCTCCAAGAGGTTGCACTCAAGAGCCAATTAGAGGACTGGCTACACCAATATATCCAAAGCACCTGCATAGGAAGGTTGAGGAAGCCAAACAAAGGAAACTTGAATAGGCAGAAAGACTAGAACAAGAAGGGTAGGAGCAACATAAGATGCAAGAGCGATTTGCAAAGAACCACACCTTGAATGCTAGACTCTAGTTTAGGGCTACAAAATGCACTTATGTCATCCTTAGCATCAATGCTAATACACCCTGGCTAGACTTGTCATCATAATATGTCAAGCACATATCTTCTACATTGCACCTAGATACAGTTCAACACTTGGCTAATGCTAAGCATGCCAAGTAGGAGGAGCAATATAAAATCATCCAAGAGGTGGCATGGTTCCTCTCCCTACCAAATTATCGAGAGATTGTGGATAGAGTTCATCACCAGAAGATGCCATGTTGTAATTGTAGCTCTTTGCCTTTTCCATAATTATGAGTCATTTTTGTCGCTTCATAAAAGAGAACTATGTCAAGTTTTTGGGTGTTGTTGGGGACCATGGGTATGAAGTCAACAATAACACTAGTCCTACTACTTGCATTGTTTGTCATTCCTACTCTGTCTACAGTCTTGTTATGAGGCTTTCAAGGATGTGGGAAAGCTAACTCCCCCTTTTTTTACGTCTATACTTTTTGGAGGGTGTCTTTCTCACCCCCACCACCACCCCCCTCAATGTAAATTTTTGTATTATAAAAGAGCACAACCTTTTCCTCAAAAAGAAAAAAATAGTTTACTTTAGCTATCAATAAGACATAGAAGTGTCTAGATTGAAAGGCCATTTGGCTAAGAAATTTAAAATCAAATACTTGGGAAGTTACTTGGTCAGATAAGAACATCTTCATCACTCAAAGAAAATAAATCCTCGACCTTGGGATGCAAACCTGCATATTGTCCTATAGTGGCAAATCACCATATCAAGTGTAATAATAAAGATGTGATGGAAAAATGGAGGTGCCAAAAAAAATGTTGAATGACTGATTTATCTCTCTCATAGTCATCCAAATATTGCCAATGTCGTTAGGGTAGTCAGTCAATTCATGTATAATCTCTACTTTTACTTAGATGCAATTTACCATATCCTTAGATACCTTAAATCCACTTCTAGAAAAGGATTGTTATTTTTAAATCATGGGCACTTGAAAATAAAAGCCTTTACTAATACTGATTATGGTTGGATCTCCTGATTACAAGGTCTACATTAAGATATTATACATTTGTTTGTAAAAATGTAGACACCAAGAAAAGTAAGAAGCAAACAATGATTATGAGATCTAATGTGGAAGCAAAATGCAAAGCTATGACACATGGGATTTGTGAACACTTGTAGCTTAAGAATCTAAAGCAGGACTATGGGTTGGCGAATGATAAACCTCTTTTGCTATATTGGTATAATAAGATTACCGTTAATAATGCTCACAATCTAGTCCAACATCACCAAACAAAGCACATTGAGATTGATAGACATTTTATCAAAGAAAAACTGAATAAAGGCTCAAATTGTATACCTTTTGTAAAGTCTACAAATCAGGTAGCTACTGTCTTTACTAAACATTGTAGCAGTAAGGCATTTTACTTTTTGTTTGCAAGATGGGCACGGGAGATATTTATGCATCATTTTGAGGGGAGTATGGATGGTTGTATGACAATTATAAATGAGTAGGCATTTATTGTTGACAACTGTAATTAAGTAAGCATTTACATAATAGTGTATACTTATCTAATATAAATAGGGGTGTAAGTCAAAAAGGAAAAGACCATTCAACTTACAACCTTTCTTGTATTCTCCTTTTTTACTTGTTTTTATTCTTTTTGATCTCAATATATAACTCATAGTTTAATAGTATGACTTATAAGCTTGATTCCTTTATCATTTGCACAATTTTACACATCTCCTCTATTTTTTTTTAATAGAAACAACAATGGTTTCTTTATAACTTTTATGCATTTCTCCATCTTTCCAAATTTTGTTTAATAATTTTGTTAGCTATACGAGTCCAGTGTCTATCGTACTCTTCCAAACTTCTATAGAAAAGGCATGTACTTTAGCAGTTTCATTAAAATTCATCAAGCAATCCTAAATTTGATCCTTCTTCTTGGATGTCCTCTCAAAATTTCCATTTAAGAATCTTTGGAAATATTTTTTTTACCAATCCAAAATTTCATGTCTCTTACCAAAATTTTTTCATTTGCTTCATTGATGCATTTGACATGGTCAATATCTGCAATTTTTTTAATTTCTGATTTTTGCTAATTTGTATAGCAAAAATCTTTCGTGTGCTTCCTTAATATATTTGACATTATCATTATCTTTAAAAAATTCTTGATTTTTCATCTACTTTTTTTTGTTTTCTTCATCGTGCTTTTTTTTTTAAATATTTGACCTTGAAGGATATTAATACCATGAGACTAGGGAAGACAATGTCTCGAAAAGTACGACAAAAACTGAAAATTTTGATCATACAGACAGAAATAACAGGATGAGGTTAGCCAAAATAATCCCCATTTGAAAGAATAAAGGTAATAATGAAGCGCCTTCTCTTTTGAAGTGTGCCACGATCTGGAATAAGGGTATATTCAAGACCTACTTTACCAGGGATTCAATCCACAGTTAATGAAAGATAGACGCAACATCCTAACAAAAACATACGCAAACTGAAAGTAGTGCTGGTATGTTTTGTTCTGTTGTTCATGAATTACCTGCCAGAGGGTGCAGCCGGTGTCATGCAACCAATCAATGAAACTGAAGGCGTGAGCGCCGAGATCACCAACACCATAAGGTCCCGGCAGAGAGGTAGGATGCAGCAGTATCCCTGCTCTTCTAAGCTCAGAGAGGTCCTTTTCAGGCATCCAGTCCGCATAATCACGGGGCAAATCATCGCCTGTCTCTAAACATAAGTCTGTCGCTACATTCTGCAACTTAACAGCCTTCCACTTCTGCCTCTGCCTCAATCCGTTCGTTCTTGACACACAACCCACGGCGCTATTTCTCATCACTGCAGAACCCACAACGCCATTTCTGATCAGTGCCCAACCCGAAACGCCATTTGCACAGGAACTGCTGCCACACGTAGCCATCATCTGTGCCAAACGAAGTGAATCGACTGCGACTGGTTAGAAACGATAATGGATGATCAGATATGAAAGGATGCTAATTCATCAGCGCTGAGCAATGGCCCCTGCAACTGGTGAAGATGAAGATGCCGGTGGCAGTAAAGCTGACGCTGATGTTAAATCCCGTGAATCTCGAGCATCGCCAAGGTGCCACCGTTTCAGCAATCAAACATAACTGGCATCTTAAACGACGTATTCGATTGCAAATTTGCTTGACATTTAAATCTCCTTTTAACGCTGCGACGCTGAACATGCATTATTGATTGCGTGTGTAGCTGCGTCGTCGTCACCGATTTGTATCAAATCATGATGTTGTATGTGTATATAACCGGAAGGCTTTTATTGTCGCGCCGCCTCTTCGCTTGCACCCCACCTTGTCCAAGCAAATCATAATTGTTCATGTTCATCCTCACCTCATGTACTCATATGTACTTAACTTGTATAGGAAATGGTTGGTCAACATCACCTTCATTGGCGAAAGAAATCTTATCCTCTGGGAAACATCCTATTTCACACTTAATAAATGTTGTCGTTAATTTCAATTATCCATGGTTTCTACGTCGCTGCAACTATGGGTAGGGTTGCAAGTGTTCATGTGAATGCCATGTCAATTAAAACTAAAAGCTAAGTTACACTAAAAAACAATGCATATGATAAATAACATAAATCATGGCCATTTGACTATTTTAAATATTAGCCATACCATAATCTAACAATCATAACATGTAACTAAGCCATGAGTGTCACCATTGCTCTTTGTTCTTAAAAAAATTACATCTTGAAGGTTTCTTGTGAAGTTAAGTGGCAAAAAAAAAATTTTAAAGAATGATCTCAAGATAAAGAATACTAATGTCTATGTAAAAGCTATAATAATGAGGAGTTAGCTTAGTGGTTGATAAATTATGTTTTTATACACTCCGATATCGGGGTGGTCGCGATATCGAGTACACAATATCGGGTACATCATATCACAACCCAAGATGTGATATCGTACATTCGATATTGTAGGGTTATTACCCGGGTGCACAATTGGAAGTAGTTTTTGGCAGTCAAGTAGCGAAACTCTTGCAGTTTGTTCATTTGAGAGTTAGAATATTTTCCAAGTGCCTACAGCAGGAGGTCTAAGTGTGAATGAATCTTTGTTCAAGCATTGATGTACTTGAACACACAATTGTGTTGGCAATAAAGACAAACTCTTTGATTCATTCCTTGCAAGCACTTGAGACTTTCTTTCTTATGCATTTATATTTCATGCAATTTACATAAACATTATTTATGCAATAATTAATTTTGATTAACCAATTAACTCATTAAGATACACAAGCATGACCCCTTCGAACATACGTGTGACACTTGGTAGCTCAGAAAAGATTAGCGTTTAACAACCCAGCAGTGTTTACACAAAGTTCAGGATGTGTCCGAGAAGTGGGAATAATTACTTGTGTTAGGCTAGATTAGACCATAGTTTACTTTGCATTTAATCACTCTTGCTGTTATTCTTATTCTAGGTGAGTAATTTGATAAAACACAAAATAATAAAAATCTTACGCCTCAGTCACACTTAACCATACAATTGCATTTCACAAGTGGGACTGGGAAGACAACGAACGAACAACATGCACGCACTCTTTAGCTCTAGTGTACTTAGTAATTATAATTTACAGAATTCGACTGGATCGCACATGAACGCCTGTGATTCATATGGTTAGGCATAAGGGTACCTTGCTACTCATCATTGGTGTTGTTGCCAGGGACTATAGTTCTACGTGCGCTATCTAAACTAAGTGAAACTTAGTAATGTTATTATTCAAACCCTAAGAGTCAAATCCTACAAAAACAAAAATTATTGTAATTAAATTAAACCTTAACTGCACACTGCTTATAAGTTCATTAACACAAATGCCTTCTTCTCATAGAAGCCCATCTTCACCCAAGGTAGTCTAGGTGCCTTAGCAATACCAGGTGGTATATGCTCATCTTGATGAGTATGTACCCAACTTCACCTTCATCTTGCATCAAGATGAACTATTGCAATGGCGCAATATGAAAGGCAACATTGTGTTGTCACCTAATCGATTTGTTCCAACAATGCTCCAGCTAATGTTCGCACGACACGGGCTTCAACATCTTCATGGAGAATATGAGATGCGAGATCCCAGCTCAAGGGATTATCATCCCATTGAAGCACAAAGATTAAGGGATCATCAGTTAGAGCACCAACACGAGCTTATGAAGGGCAAGGGGTCAAATATTTTTCCGCCTCTACTTGGCCCAATTGATGAA
Source organism: Gnetum montanum (assembly GCA_015680685.1). NCBI lineage: Eukaryota > Viridiplantae > Streptophyta > Gnetopsida > Gnetales > Gnetaceae > Gnetum > Gnetum montanum. The sequence goes on from MNCI01025861.1 coordinate 747,703, forward strand.
GGCTATCACTTCTTTAGTGATTCTCCTCTCTTTGACTTTGTTCAAGGAGCCCTTAACTAGAATGTACAATCCACAATTCATAATCTAGGTTTTGGTCAAAATAGATTTAATGATAAAAATGGATGTGGAGAAGCAAGTCAAGAAAAAGGGAACAAAGGAGATCATGATCGCGAGCATTGAAGGAAGGGTGATAGGCGTCAGTGCAGAGCAAGTTCCCCTTCTTCTTCCCCTTCATCATCATCATCATCTTCTTCTTCTAGTTCAAATCATGGTTGCAGAAGGAATAACGGTGATGGAGGTGATCAACGAGACCAAAACAACAAAAGGAACCATTGGGATAGTTGTGATCGAAGACGTGGGTAATCCAGAGAAGCCCATCATCAAAAAAAAAAGGGATAGTAGAGAACATCGTAGGCACCATCATCATGGCCTTGATGAACCTCTACTTGCTACTTGGGGCATGTTGAATATTGCAAAGGCTGTGAAGATTTCAACAAGGCACGTGAAGGACAACAAAATAAAGAGACTGGACATGAACAACATCCCTCGATTTGAGGGAGGATATGATGTTAATCCACAAAATCATCTTTAGGCCTTTCAAGATGCATGTGCCTTGCAGAATATTGAGAACGACTAGCAAAAGCTGAAATTATTTCGAAGGACACTCATAAAGGAAGCAGAAAATTGGTATCGATCCTTGGAACCAGAATCAATTAGGCAGTGGAGTACGATGTTGGAATTGTTCAACGACAAATTTCAAATGTGCTCCCAAGTATCCAATATGATGAGTGGCGAGGTACCCCTACACTCAACCATATGAATACGAGTGTTACACGCGCGATCCAGTCGAACTTCACAGACGGACTAGTTGTGGCATCTAGACCATTAGCCTTAGGTCGTAGTTTGCTGTCTTCCCACCTGGACTAGTATTATCTTTGTCATGTATGGTGTAGTCCAAAGTGAGGTGTATGATGTGGTTTCTAATCTAACACTACTCCTGAAGGCAATGGAAAGTAAGATTCACTAATCTAGGAGAGAGAGGGTAAGAGAATCTAAAACTAGCCTAAGTGCAATGAGCATCCATTCCTTGATCATCCGTACACATCTTGGACTTCGTGCATGACTACTACTAGGATTACCAAGCGTAGATCCTAGGTACGCTACTGGGTTACCAAGTAGTCACACTTAAATGCTCGTAATCAAGTCATACTCATTCCTCGTTTAATAAGAGTTTAGGGTAAGAAGGTATTAACTAAGAAAGTAGTAAATAACAATTAATTAAATGATTAAACTAAGTAAATGCTACAATGATGAAGTAATCTCGATCTTTATTGCTGGTCTTGTGCATGTCCAAGTACGTTACACTCGAATAAAGGTTCCATACAATTACAATCACCACACTGCAAACATGCACTGTGAGAGAAGGGTTGAGAGGAAAAACAAGAACTAAAACTTAACACTTAAACTAAAACTGACAAAAAGCTGCATATCGGATCTGTCTACCTCTTATTTATAGATGAGGAGACAGGCTGCGATATCGCGTACGTGATATCATGTCGGTTGTGATACTATAGATGCAATATCGTGGGTGCGATATCGTGGATGCGTTATCGTGGGTGCGAGATCGCAGCTGTCAACAAATTCATGACTCATCATACCCCCATGACTAAATGAAAACTCATCCTCGAGTTAAAGTGAGAACAAGCTCCATTGATTACACGGTGGATGGGTATGGGATTATTGACTAGCTAGAATGGATTCATGTCGTAGTGTGGAGTCAGAACAAAATTGAGACACAACACAAAAGAAAATCCTATGATTACAAAATTGGATGGAACTCATTTAGTTCCTGGTGGCAGTTGCTCCTCCATGGGTGTCTTTCCCTTTTCTTGCGCTCCAGGTCTTGGAATTTGATGGCATCGAAGTATGGCCTAGAGTTTCTCCTCTTGTAAGACCTTGAGTGCCTTGGCATGCACGTAAGTTTGCGCTTATGCCATAAAGGCATCCCAGTCAGCCTTCTCTTTTTCTTCTGCCATCCTTTTATTCTCTGTCAACATTTTATTAAGTTACTTGGTTCTGAAAGTGTCCAGCTAGTTCTAAGCAAACTTTGGCCCTGTATTTAGAAGGCTTAATACTTACGAAATGGCTCGAACAGAGACATCAACAGTCACACCACAATTGTTAACCGTGGTGCCTTCTTCTTTATTGTGCCAAAATTGGTACATTTCCCCTAACTACCAGGCACTGCTTTCAGAGAGGGTAGGCCATAATTGGGACCCTTTGAGGTGATCCCTAACAGCCTTCAGAGCAAATTCTGTGAAAGGTCCAAAGTTTAATTCCATGATCACTATAGTGCATATGGACCTTTCATGGATGGTCTAAACACAATCTTGGGGTAATGTGCCTGTTTAGACACTGTAACAGCTCCTCCTTCGACCTGCCTTGATTGTACAGTAGTAGGGTCTTCTTGGTGAATGCTAAATGATTATTCCTCCTACTCTGCATGTTGTCTGGTAGGAACTTGTCCTTCACCTCTCCTAGGTCGTCTGGTCGTACCTTGAGTAGGACCTTCCTGTTGTCTGCATTTCAGGGCCATCTGAAATCACACGGGGCCAATCGTTAGTAAGGTTGTTACCAAAGTTAGGTTATACCTTACTACTTGCCTTAATAGATTTACTTTATTTTCATGTGATGTTAATTAGTGAAGAACATGTCCTCGAAAGATTATAATGTTGAGTCCTCCTTGCTTAGGTGGTTTTCAAATTTAATTTTCTAGTATAGCTAAGGGGATGAAATTGTTTTTGACACATTCTATTCTTAATTTCACAACTAATTACCCTTAAAGATGTCCTTCGGGCAATGATGAATTTCAAAAAACAATTTATGCGCTATTCGGCGTGTGCCTCTCCCCCATGACTAAGCTGAACACTCTAGGTTTAAGTAGGTTCAGACGGAATGAAAATCGGAGTACTAGCGAGCGAGATATAGGTATAAAAGCAAGGGTCTCACAATCGCAAGTCGTAGAGAAAAAATCAAAAAACTTCCCTGCGTGGATAGTTGCAAATGATGTTGATTAGCATAGGGGATTCATGTATATATATTTTCATTCAAGTTAGGGCACTTAGAAAATGTACCGAATTTTTAATATTTCTTTGAAATTAAACGATGTAAACTAAGGACATCTGGATGATTTTTAAAGGGTTCTAGGGTAATTCAACTAGTTTTGAAGGTACAAAAATTATGATGGTGTGAAATTTATCAATAAGGACCTTAGATGGTAGAGAAAAAGACTATGTGATGGTTTATAGGAACGTTGAATTGGAGAAATAGTAATAAGGAAACAATGTCATGAAAAATAGGCTGAGGGTAAGAAATGGTAAGTGTGAGGTGTGTTATAAGTGAAGATTACAAAAGATTACACAAGTGGGTCCTCCCCAAAGCAGGTTTCTATCTATAATGCCCTTGTGTAACCACACTTAAAAGTGTCCATGGGCACTAGAAGGGTTAAATGTAATCCGCACTAATTCCAAAAAACACACACATGTAATTATCACCAGAATAAGGTAAGAATTCTATGTTACACATGACACGAGCTACAATTACACGAACAGTGAGGTGAGATGAACTATAGAAAGGGATTGTAGAGATTGGGACATGAGGTAACTGAACCAGGGCACAGTGAATCCTGCGTGTAAAGCATGATTAAGGTGTCATTAACCTGTCGTTCCAAGATCAGGACCAAATCCATTCCTCTAATCAGTGACACCGCATTGTTTCATCCCATGATGAACAACTATGAGAGTATCATAACAACAAGGCGTATGATCACTTGGTGTTTTATTCAAGGGAGGAGTGATTTTTGTTTTGTGGCACTTCCTCTTTTTTTTTCTTTTGCTTTTTTTTTCGATTGTTGAATCCAGAGAAGTCGCCAACCTTCAAGCATGGGTGCATGTCTTTTCAGTGGGACCCCCTAGAACAGCATTGGATTTTGAGTGCCCTTTTGATTACTCTTACTCCCATTTTTCGTTAGATCTACAAGGATCTTAGTACAACCACGTTGCATGACAACTCCCACAGACGTCACCAAAGAGAATCCTCAAGTCCCCTTGATGTCACACCCTAATCATTCCCTCTTGGTCCATCCTTCTTCATTCTGGGTACAATGAACAAAAAATTAATTTTAAGTTTTAAGAATGTCAAGAATATCACTGTACCCCTGAACAAAACTTCTTATTTGTAAAGTGGGTGAGTGGGTGTAATGGGCTCATTGTCCACATAATTAATCACTTGAGATTTGACAACATAGAACACATCTCAACCAACTATCCACATGAGTGTTTTATTCGTAGACAAGATTACTTATAAAAAACGTAAAAGGACAAAAAGATAAAAAGATAAAAAAGATAAAATAAGAAATTGAAAAACGAAAAACTAGAAAACAAAAAGTTGTAAAATTAAAGAAAATAAAAAGTGGTTATTAATCCTGGTTGTTATTAGAATGGGGGATATCCCCCATAACTAATCGATTGAGGATGGAAAGGATTAATAAATGTAAGATGAGGATCCTTGCATGTTGGAAATATTAGGGCCCGGTCATACTGACCCCATCGGGGTTCACACACTTGATTATAATAAGCATAGTGGGACAATTTATATGATGTAGTTCTTGGATAACGAGTTGACCCACTATGATATTTAGGACCGTTAGATGGTATGCAAGGATTGGGATGTTGCCCTCCATGCTTGTGTTCATTGGGTCGTATTGTTGTTGGAGTGTGAGTTGGTGGCCCTGATGGAGTTACATGAGGCATTGGGTTCGAAGATAAGGGTGCACCACAGTGTTGGACTTGTGCTGAATTGGAGGATGCAATGGCCTTGGAATTGTGTTGTCCCTTCTTAGGGTCATTTCTAAAGAAGGGACGCTTTTGATGTTGAGGAGGCCTCTCAGTACTATTAGCAGTAGTAGCACAAGTAACGTTCGTGGGTTGTTGCTGTGGTGCAGACACCTTAGGAACAGTTGTTGGCGATGTATAAGGAGGGAAAGGATGAGAATGTTGAAAGTTAGGAGGAGTATAAGGTGCACAAGGTGGTGGTTGTGTTGAAGACATCGGCTGATAGTATTGAGGAGAATAATAATAATGTGGTGAGATAGAGTATGTTGACCCCATTGGGGAAATAGGATGTTGAACTAGATAAGCGTTTGGATTTGGATGATATGAAGGGTGTCTCCAGTTTAGGGGTGGTCTCCCCCACGACTGGGATTGTTGCCATTGTGATTGAACACAGTATCTCTATATGAACTTTGGATGTAACGTGTTTTCCCAATGCTCATATAAATGTAACAATATTGGGCATTGGCCCTTGGCATGATTGTATAGGCATATGTTGCATTCATACGTATGATTGGTAGTTGAGCTCTTATTTTCCTTATCCCTTCTTTCCAATTGTCTAATGTTTTGTCCTGCTTCTTGGGTTGTCAAAACTCTATCTCCAATAATATTGAT
>MNCI01025861.1:753748-837816 GCA_015680685.1 Gnetum montanum
TTTATGTTTATAAGAAACCCCCACTTCGGATTGCGTACTCCAATCTTCATTGTCAGATAATTCGTTGGTTCTCCAATGAATTGCCTCACTAGATGTGGCATTATCATAGTCTTGTAGGAGAGGCATGATTGTGAAACTATGTGTGAATTCATATGTGACTTTTTGTAATTATTCCCTCTTAAAAGATATATCGTTAATTCCTATACAACGACCTTGTATGATATAACTAATCTAGATAACTAGCACCATCCTCGGCAATGATGCCAATGATGAGTGGCGAGGTACCCCTACACTTAACCATACGAATACGAGTGTTACATGCATGATCTAGTTGAACTCCGCAGATAGACTAGTTGTGGCATCTAGACAGTTAGCCTTAGGCTGCAGTTCACTGTCTTCCCACCTGTACTAGTATTATCTTTATCACATATGGTTTAGTCCAGAGTGAGGTGTATGAGGTGGTTTATAATATAACGCTACTCCTGAAGGCAATGGAAAGTAAGATTCACTAATCTAGGAGAGAGAGGGTGAGAGAATCTAAACTAGCCTAAGTGCGATGAGCATCCATTCCTTGATCATCCGTACATCTTGGACTTTGTGCATGACTACTACTGGGATTACCAAACGCAGATCCTAAGTACACTACTGGGTTACCAAGTAGTCACACTTAAATGCTCGTAATCAAGTCGTACTCATTCCACGTTTAATAGCAGTTTAGGGTAAGAAGGTATTAACTAAGAAAGTAGTAAATAATAATTAATTAAATGATTAAACTAAGTGAATGCTGCAATGATGAAGTAATCTCGATCTTTATTGTTGGTCATGTGCGTGTCCAAGTATGTCACACTTGAATAAAGGTTCCGTACAATTACAATCATCACACTGCGGGCATGCACTGTGAGAGAAGGGTTGAGAGGAAAAATAAGGACTAAAACTTAACACTTAAAACTAAAATTGACAAAAAGCTACCTATCGGATATGTCTACCTCTTATTTATAGATGAGGAGATAGGCTGCGATATCGCGTCGACTGTGATACTGTGGATGTGATATCGTGGGTGCGATATTGTGGGTTTGTTATCGTGGGTGCAATATCACAACTATCAGCAAATTCATGACTCATCACAATCTAAGAAAGTAGATTCAAGGGTGGAAGCAACGTAATCATGAGCCCTTAGATGTTGCTATCGACCGATACTACTCTCTGTTGCATAGGTGTCATGGCCATGGATACTCTTAACTTGATTAACTTCACCATATCAGAGATGGGTTGTAGTCTGAAACCAAGAAAACCCTTGGCATCTATGCCTAAGGGAGAGTGACAGAGTTAGGCACCCATCAAATTCAAAAATTAATTAAGCAGGTAGCCAAGGAGGAGGGAGAATTAAGAAAACAAGAAAGTGTAGAAGAATACAATAGGGATCCTTTTATTCAGAAAAAGGGGGTTCAATTTTGTGACAGTGAGGATGAATTCACTAGAGATGAAGTGGTTAATCAAAAAACCTTGCCACTCCAGAAATTGCAATAAGAAATCATGGCTAAGGTTGATCAATTATGGAACTCCATGGAAAATAGGTTTCAAGCTATCTTAAAAATTGCTGAAGAGTCCAAGGAGCAAAGTGATGAACATGAGCACTGAAGATGTAAGGAAGCTGAACGTGCCATATCTAAGGGTAAAGGTAAAATGGCTGTGAAAGAGATGGATACAGATAGTGACTCAGATGATGATGGCGGGTTTGACATCTACCAATATGAACATCCTAAGGGATGTTGTCCAGTTGTGTTACACTTGCAGGAATCTGGGGTGTATGCTTTACATTCACGACTTGCACAAAGGTAAACACCCAAAAGATTACCTTATCCACATGGTAATTCTCAACAATTCCACCAACCATAGCAATACTATCCAAGTGGAACTCCACCACAACCCTACGAATTATACCAACAGTGGCAGTAACCACAACTGTGGGCATTGCCACCTCCAAGACAGTAATACCCTTACCAACAACTAGATCCCTATGGTTACTATGTTCAGCAACCCTCATCTCCACAAAACTCCTTTGGCCATGTTGCTGCTTACCAACCTCACCACTACCCTCTTGAAACATATGAATCCCCCTATCCAAGGAGGGATGCCACCTACTATCCTCATGCACCTCCTGTCCCTACACCTACTCCTCTATCTACTACATAGCTACTACCTGCTCTGTCCATGCAGGGTGAATTGCCTGCACAACCACAATAAAGGAATGCTACAAGGGTGGTTAATCTATAATCAGTTAACCCATCAAGTGGGTTGGAACCACGAACAAAGAAAAGATCCTTCTTCCGACCTCATAGTCCACCAAAGCCCTCAGACACATCAGTGGTTGGTAACCTTGCTCCTCCACCTTCCTTTGTTTCCTCTCTATTTGAGTCCCCTTCAAACCAAAATCCTTCTCAAATCCATACTGTAATGCTAACACATGCTGTATTTGATTGGATTCAAGTTGGTAACCTACCCAAAAAGTTAGTTGATCCCAGGAATCCCCTAGTATACTTACAAATTACTAGGAATGAGCCTTGTAAAGCTCTTCTTAACTCTGGTTTTGGTGTTAATTTGATCTTGCATGAGATGTACACAATGTGGAACCTTCCTCCCTTGAAGAAGAGCAACATATGGCTAGAACTGGTGGACTAGTCCATCATTGTTCCATTGGGACTAGTTGAGGACATCATTACCACTATTTGTGGGTGGTCATATCCCACTGATTTCTTAGTAATCAAAGTGGAGAATTGCAAAGGGGACTTTCCAATTATTATGGAAAGGACGTGGTTAAGTACTGTTGATGCCAAAATGGGCATTAAAGATCTTTTCTTAGAAATATCAAAAGAAAATGAGTTTGGAAAGATCAAGTAGAAGAGAGTTCCAGCTATCACATACAACGATTCAGGGAGCCATTGTGTGCAAAAGTTATGATTAGTAAAGCAAACATCCATCTCTACATGTAAGCAATGCACACTAGAAGCTGAGATCTAGAGATGTCTATACACAACAACCACAAAACAAGAAGGCACCTAGTGGCTAACAGCTAATTCTAGTAGCAGTACATTATGCATGGAGCCTACTAAGGGCCTAAGGTGGAATATGTTGCAAGTATGGATGAACTTGAGAAAGTTCATCACCAGCTCTCCGAAGGAGCAAATGATGATGTTAATTGGGATGAGTTGGAAATTCCTAATAATTTTAAACAAGAGCCCCTTAAATTGAAGACACTACTAGTTAGAATGGAGTATGTATTCTTGAAAAATGGGAGGCTAGCTATTATTAATGCCAAGCTTGCTATAGAACAGAAGAAAAAGTTGATAAAAGTTGTGAAAAAGTAGTCAGTAGCCTTTACTTGGTCATATTTCGAACTCACTAGGATAGATCCAAGAATAGGCTAGCACCAAATATACATTGACCCCACCATTAAGCAGAAATGACAGTTGTAGCGACGTTTGAATCCTAAGTTAAAGCAGATTATCAAAAAGAAGATTGAATAACTCCTCAAAGCAAGATTCATCTACCCTGTTGTAGATAGTGAGTAGGTGAGTCTACTTGTGATCGTACCCAAGAAAGGAGGCAAATGGCAGGTGTGCGTTGATTTCTGGCTGCTCAACATGGCAACTTTCAAGGATAATTTTCCATTGCCTTTTGTAGACCAAGTGTTGGACACCATTTCTGGGCATAGCTATTATAGCTTTTTGGATGGTTATAGTGGCTATAACCAAATTCGGATTGCACCAGAGGACCAGGCAAAGACAACTTTCACAAGTCCTTGGGGGACTTTTGCTTACTATTAGATGCCATTTAGTCTATATAATGCCCTAGCCACATTTCAATGATTAGTTCTCAGCATTTTCCAACAACAAATCGGTAGTGGGGTAGAAGTCTTCATGGATGATTTTTCTACCTACGAAGCTACATTCGAGCAAGCCTTGGATCATCTTGAGCAGGTATTGAAGAGATGTGTAAAAAAAAACCTTCGTCTCAATTATTAAAAAAGCCATCTTATGGTCTAGGAAGGCATAGTCTTGGGGCATCATATTTCAAAAGCAGGAATCGAGGTGGATCCTGAAAAAATAAGGGTCATCTAAGGAATAGCCCGCCAATTCAAAATAGTTAAAGAAGTATAGTCATTCCTTGGTCATACTAGCTACTACCAATGCCTCATCAAGAACTTTTTCAAAATTGCCAAACCATTGGTAGAATTGACAACAAAGGATGCATCATTTGTTTGAACCCTTGCATGTGAAATAGCATTTCAGCAATTGAAACAAAAGCTTGTTGAAACCCCAATTCTTCAAGCACTTGATTAGTCCAGATCATTTCATGTGATGACTGATGCATCAAATTATGATTTGGGGGTAGTGCTTATGTAGATGGATGATCAAAAACATCCATATTACATTCACTGCACAAGCTATAGCATTACAGGTGCACAGCTAAGCTACACCACCATAGAAAATGAGTTGATGTCAGTGGTGTTCACCTTAGAGAAGTTTAGGCACTATGTGCTTGGCTACAAAGTGTTTGTGCACATAGATCATAGCACCATCCAATTTCTAATGAATAAACCAATGGTGAGCTCCTATGTCATATGGTGGCTCATGATTTTGTAGGAGTTTGATCTCATGATGATAGATCGAAAAGGTGTGAAGAATGTGGTCGTGAATCACTTATCGCAATTAAGATGGCACGATAAGGAGAAAGAGAGTTCTTTATCTAATTAATTTCTTGACGAATCTCTCCTTGCAAGGGCTATTAATGCAAAAATACTCAGTGAACCAAAATGGTATAACATCATCCTCACTTATCTGCTCAAGCAAGAACTGTCGCAAAGGCTAGACACTAGAAAGAAATAATAGTTTTTTCACTAGGTCAAGCATTACATGGAGATTAATAGAAATGTTTACAAAGTCTATCCCAATGGCCTAATACGCTAGTGTGTTGTTGATATGGATCAACTGCGAATTCTCCAAGATGCTCACAAAGGTCCTTGTGGGGGCCATTATGCTAGGAGACACATGGCCATAAAAATCCTCATGGTAGGGTATTATTGGCCAACAATCTTCAAGGATGCACATCAATTCATCCACGCTTGTGATCGTTGTCAGAGGGATGGTGGAATGATAGCTCGAATGGAGGGGCCACAACAATGGATTCAACCTCTTGAGCCATTTGATATTTTGGGCATTGACTATTGTACCAAGTGGGCAGAAGCAGCAACCATCATCAACTGTACATCCACCACTGCTGCTTGGTTTGTACAACAAAACATCATAAATAGGTTTGGTGTACATCATGCGTTAAATTATGATAATAGAACTCATTTTACAGGTGCCACTTTCTGGAAACTAATGCAATGCTTGAGGGTTGAGCATAAACTCACAACACCATATCATCCCCAAGCCAATGGTCAAGCTGAGGTCACTAATCGGGAGATTACAAAAATTCTAATGCGTACCATTAGCAAATAACAAAGGGACTAGAGCACTAAATTAAATGATGCCCTTTGGGCCTATCGCTCCACATGGAAGCTTTCCATAGGTTATTCTCCCTATGAGCTTGTGTACAGAAAACTACCAACACTGCCCATCCAATCCAAACTCTGTACACTCTCTACAGCCTGTGATCTTCACCTAAATCTAAGTCTAGCATACAAAGAATGATTAATGAATCTCAACTTTCTAGATGAAAATCGATTAATGGCCCTATCATCTAATGAAATGCATAAGGCATTCAATAAGAAACACCATGACCTCAAAATAAGAAAATTTAAGTTTCAACTAGGAGACAAGGTTCTCTATTAGAATCCTGCACATGTACCCCAACAAACCAAATTTCAAACATTGGGGAAAGGATCTTACATTATTGATGAGACTTTTCCATATAGGGCCATGATCATCTACAAACCTGACAGCCCAAACAAGAAACAACTAGTCAACATCCAACAAATAAAACCTTTCCATGAGCCCAAGCCAACCAACTCAACAAACACCTCACTAGATGGACAACCATGCTTAATCTTTCAGATCTGCCCCTTCTAACTTAGTCATGGAGGAGATGGCCATCCATACTAACACTTTTCGCAGCTCCTTAGTTTTTGACTTTTTTATTTTACACATTCTTGGTTTTACAATTTTTTGTTTTTTGTTTTTCATCTTCTTTATTTGACATCTTTGTTTTACATATTTGTATTTTGCAAGTTATTGATGTTTTCTTAGTTTTTGTTTTACACCATCATTAATATATTTAATATTTATTACCTACTCTTTTACTTTCTTTTATGTTTGCTTGTGTTTGATGTGTTGCTCTACTTTTTTTGCTAATAAGTTGGCAGGTACAATGGTAATGCGTTATTCAATGGTGGTATGTTTCATTTGTAATTTCATTGTTGATGTCTAGTTTCTGACTTTGAATGTCGTTATTGACAACTGGGACATGGTTTCTTTTCATGTAATAGGCAGTGAGTCCACATCATTCATCCATTCACATACTCTACGATTTTCCTTGTTTTGGAAGCGTGTAGTCCCTTCTTCAATAATGCAACTTTAATAAATTGGTGACTTGTGTAGTTTCTGGAATTGGGAAGGAATCAAAGGTTTGGATAGGATGTGGCTTCAAAGGGATGTAGTATTCTTCGTGCTTTTCTATTTTCCTATGTGCAAGAGTGTTCTTGTAAGCTTCTCACCGTTCTGCGTCATTTCGCAATAGGAAGTCAAATAAGTCCTTGCATGGTGGTATCCTCATCAAAAAAAAAAGGATGAGGATTCAAAGCACACCCCTTGGACAAAATAAATGCGAAAAAATGCATGGGTCTTTGCATGGTGTGGTTTCCATTTGAAAAAAAAACATGGGAATTCAAAGCACACCCCTTAGACCAAATAAAAGGGCTACAAGCACTGGTTATGAGACTTGTCTTGTCTCCTCTAACTAAGGCCCTTTCTCACTTCCTACCTTCTCTCCAATTTGGAATGGTGGTTGTTTTGTGGACGCATTATTGTGTCTTAGGGGATGGACTAGCCTTAGAATGTCAATGCGAAGTCACTAAAAGTGGTTGGTTTTGGTCTGGATTGAGGATGGATCCTACCAAGTCAGTCAATCACAAACTCCACAAGGGACCTCATGTGACCATAATTAGGAACTCCATTCCATTCTCTCTATCATCCATCTGTGCTTTTCATGCCTCACCTCACTACCAATTTCATGTTTTGATTTAATGTTCTATTTTGATATGTCAAGTTTCTCAGTCAATTACTTTTGGGTTTTGTATTTAACTTTTTGTAACCATTAATCATCCACAAAGCTCATGGACTCCTTGATTTGAAGTTATGCAAGGGCATAAAAGGCCTATGCCTACTTTGGGAAGGACCCACTTGCATATCTTTTGGTTCAGTTAAGTTAAGTTCTTTATCCTTGGACATTGTAATAATCAAATTCTTTTTATTTAATCCATCCATGTCATCCAATTGTACACACCTTCACAATTGTTTATAATGAACTCCTTTTCATTGTTGTAAATACCCTCTTTCCAGTATTCCTTGTATTAAGCTTTTTCTAAATTTTATGGATTGCTTCTCTTACTTAACCCATTCGTTAGTCTTTCCACTAAAAATATCAAATAACCAATCTATCACAATCACAACTCGGCTAGATAAAATCACCAACAAGGAGGTATTTAGTTGTTATCTGTTATACTATATATACTAATCCTTGGTTTTGTTGTGATTGCAGTGGAAAGCGTGGACTGGAAGTAGGACTGTTTTCACCAAGGAGGATGCAAACATATCACTCGCGGGAGATTATTCATGACCACTAGATCTCTTCTACCTCTCCCTCATTCTTCTATTGCCAAGAGGAGTTGGATGTCCTTTGGATCCATTAGTGTTCTTTTCTGTTGTCATGAACACCCAACTTTATACACAATTGTAATGTTATATGCTCGGGCACTTCTGTATTTGTTTGTTTTCTCTATGTCACTCTGCATGTGAGTCAAACAAGTTCACACCCCTTGATATATTTTGTAAAGGACTTGTTTCTCTTCTTCTATAACTCAAGTATGAGTTTTCATTTAGTCGTGGGGGTGTGATAAATCCTATTTTAATACACTCCGATATCGGGGTGGCCGCGATATTGGGTACACGATATTGGGTACGTGATATCGTGGCCCAAGCTGCGATATCATACATTCGATATCGCAAGGTTACTCTTGGGTCTATAAATACAGTGCCTAGGCACACGATTGGAAGTAGTTTTTGGTAGTCAAGTAGCGAAACTCTTGCAGTTTGTTCATTTGAGAGTTAGAATATTTTCCAAGTGCCTGCAGCAGGAGGTCTAAGTGTGAACGGAGCTTGATTCAAGCATTGATGTACCTAAACACACCATTGTGTTGGCAATAAAGACAAACTCTTCAATTCATTCCTTACAACACTTGAGACTTTCTTTCTTATGCATTTATATTTCATGAAATTTACATAAATATTATTTATGTAGTAATTAATTTTGATTAACCAAGCAACTCATTAAGATACACAAGCATGACCCCTTCGAACATACATGTGACACTTAGTAGCTCAGAAATGGTTAGTATTTAATAGCCCAGTGGTGTTTACACAAAGTTCAGGATGTGTCCAAGAAGTAGGAACAATTAGTTGTGTTAGGCTAGATTAGATCATAGTTTACTTTGCATTTTATCACTCTTGTTATTATTCTTGTTCTAATCTTACGCCTTAGTCACACTTAACCATACAATTGCATTCCACAAGTGGGATTGGGAAGACAATGAATGAACAACATGCATGCACTATTTAGCTCTAGTATACTTAGTAATTATAGTCTATGGAATTCGATTGGATCACACATGAACGCCTATGATTCATACGGTTGGGCGTAGGGGTACCTTGCTGCTCATCAATGGTATATGTCCTAGCCTAAGAACTCTAAGTAGCATTGAGATATAAAACTTCTATAAATTTTGGGGTGTACCTAGGTTTCAATTGTTTTGGGTTTTGACACCAAAGGTTATGAAGCATTCAGAAGTTTAACTTTTTGTCAAATATTTTTACACATTATTGGATTTATTCACATGAATAAGGGTTTTATACCAGTGATTTAGGCTATCCTTGAACACTATAGAATTAATGTTTTGCATGCTTGTTCTTTTCCCAAATCTTTTTTACTTGTCAAATTGGCTAATTATGAAATGGTTGAGAAATCCTTGAATCTTAAAGTTTTTATGGATTAGCACAAAAATTTTATTACTTGAGAATAGAAAGTAGATTTTAATCCCCATTCCTCTAATTATTCTAAAATTCCTTGTTGGATGAAATTGGAAAATCTTCCTCTTATTTTTCAAAGTGTTGAAAGTGAAGTTGTTAGTACCATTGGCACAATCCTCAAAAATAGAGTAAAAAATGTTACTAATGTTGTCCAATGTACATGTTATTTCGTAAAAAAATGGTTTACAATAAAGGAAAATAGAATTAAAACTCCAGGTTGGTAATCAATGTCTTTCCTAGAAAATCACATATGATAATTGATGAGCTGCGATATCGCGTATGCGATATCGTGTCTGTCCCTGCGATATCACGTGTCGTCATGCCTATAAATAAGAGGCAGCTTTCCGTTGTTTTCCCATCTAGATCTAGACCCTTGGCCAAACTATAGCAATTTTACCATTCCAGAGTTAGAATAATTTCCATGTGCCTGCAGTAGGAGTCTCAAAGTGAATGGATCTTTATTTGAGCAAATTGTACCTGAGCACACATTTGTGTACGACAATAAAGACAAAATTTCTGATAAACCTTGCAGCACATGGACTAAGCTAAATAGGATTTAATTACTATTAAATATTTAAATGCTTTCTTAGATAATTAATCTCTCTCAACCCTTGACTCTTCTAGTTAAGTGCATTCAGTACGACTGCTTCGTGCATGTGTGTAACGCTTGATAACCCAGTAACGAGTAGCGTTTGGTAATCCCAGTAGTGTTGCACTGGTTCAAGGTGTGTGCGGCAAGTGGGAATGGATACTAGTGCTAGGACGATTAGAGCTTAGTTAATGAATAGTTAATGAAAGTTAGTTACTTAGTCTCTTCACCTTTCCCCTTTTAGCATAGGCGTTAAAAAGATAAAAGATATAAAAATCATACACCTCAGGCTTACTTAACCATACAACCATGACAATACAAGTAAGTTTGGGAAGACAACGATTGGTTAACCTTATGTGTTCCATTAGGGCGCGTAAGTACTTAGTCCTTGGAGTTTGACCAAATTGCGTGTGAGATGCTCGTATTCGTATGGTTGAGTGTAGGGGTACCTCGCCATTCATCATTGGCGCTGTTGCCGAGGACTTAGTTGTTTGTGTGCTACGTAGAACATAGGAGATCATGCATATCATTGGGAGCTAAAATGAACCCTTAGGGTTGATCAAAAGAAAAAAAAAAGATAACGGTAAACTGCACACCGAACAAGACAACAATGTCTTCTTCTTCGCACAAAAGCACTTCACCACCTAGGAACAACACAAGAGACAGTCGGCGGCACAACACACATAACCAAAATCCACCAGTTCCTTAACAATTCTATGTGGTATATATTCATCATGATGCGTATATACCCAACTTTACCTTTATTCTCCATCAAGACGAACAAATGTGTTGGAGAGACTTGGAGGCTAACATAGTGTTGCCTCTAGACAGAGCTACCCCTAACATGCTCCTTCATGCCCTTGCATGAATAGGCATGTCACAATTATACGTAGAGTACGTTGCATGTGATTATGACACAAGGGATTACCATCCCACAGAAGCGCAATGTCAACGGGACTTGTGGTAGGAGAGTTACCATACATAATTGAAGGGCAAAGGACCCCGTAACACTCCACCTGTCTTAAGCAAAATTGAGGGTGGTGAACCTATTCCCATAGGTTCTCCAAAAAATGATGTTCCACCTCCTAACGATAGTGAGGAGGTGGTGTATCAGAACCTTCACTCCATGATTCACAACCTTGGTTCTGATCACCATGAACACCAAGTGTTCAATGAGGGAACACAAACACAAGATAAGGGCAGGCATTCTGATCGTCATCACGATTGGGGCCAGGACCACCAAATATAAGGTAGGAAACATCGTCATGGTGATGGTTCTCCTTCTTCTTCACCTTCATCATCACATTCACCCTTTCCTTCAACATCAGGATGCAATCATAAGGAACCTAACAGTGAGGATAAGGGTAAGCAAAGTGAGCAACCTCGACGAGAGAGTCAAGAGCGAGGATGAGGGCACTCTAGAGAATCACGGCATGGAAGAAGGGAAAGTAGGAAACCACGTAGACATCACAAATGCTATGAGAGAAATGACCACGAAGAACCCCTACTTGCAACCTGAAGCATGTTAGACATCACGGAGGCTGTTAGAATACCCACAAGGCACCAAAAGGATGGTAGGATCAAGAGACTAGACATGAATAATATCCAACGATTTGAGGGGGGATACAACGCTAATCCTCAAAACCACTTACAAGGATTTCACGATGCATGTGCGTTGTAGAACATTGAAAACGAGTGGCAAAAGTTAAAGTTGTTCCCAAGGACATTGATAAAAGAAGTAGAAAGTTGGTACCGGTCCTTAGAATCAGAATCCATTCGAAGGTGGCGTACGATGCTAGAACTGTTTAACGATAAATATCAGATGTACTCCTAAGTGTCCAACTTGTGAAAGTAGATCCAAGGATGGAAACAGGGAAATCACGAACCCTTGGATGCTGCCATGGGTTGATATTATGCACTGTTACATCATTGCTCGGGCCATGGTTACGCATAATGGGATCAACTACGCCATCTCGTAGATGGGCTTAGGCATGAAACCAAGAGAACCCTTGGAACATATGCCCAAGGGAGTTTATCAAAACTTAGGTCCCATCAGGTTCATAGATTGTTGGAGCAAGTAGCTAAGGAAGAAGGAGAGCTATGTAAGAGAGAAAGTGCGAAAGAGTACAATCGCGATCCTTCCCTCCAAAAAAGGGGAGTGAGATTCTGTGAAGAGGAGGAAGAGTCACCACTCTAGGAGATGGTGAATAGAAAAACCTCGACACTTCAAAAATTAACAACACAAGTGTCAGCTAAGGTAGATCAAATGTGGTACTCCTTGGATAGTAGATTTGAAATCGTTCTCAAAATTGTAGAGGAGTCTAAGGAGCGAAGTAGTGACTATGATAAAAAGAAGAAGAGGGATTTGGACCATGCATGTAACAAAGGTAAGGGTAAAATGGCCATCACCAAAGAGGTTTGGACTTTGATATGGACAATGACGATGGATGTGAGATATGTTATTATGACCATCATAAGGGATGTTTCCTAGTAATCTCACATCTGCAAGAGTCTGGAGTGTATGCACTCAACCCAAGACTTAACAAATGGCAAGAACCCTGAAGGTTACCTTATCCCCAAGGTAACCCAAGGTAGTTCCACCAACCCTTAACGTATTATCCAAGTGGAATCCTACCACAACCTATCGGGCAACACCAACAGTGGCAATACCCACAGTCATGGGGGATGCCACTGCCAAGGCAACAATACTCTTATCGACAACCGGATCCCTATGGCTATTACGTGCAGCAGCCAATCTCTCCAAGTGACTCTATTGGTCATGCAACCCCACAACATCACTACCAAGCTTAGGAGTATTATAGGACTCCTTTTCCTGGAAGAGACACACCACATACATACCATCCTCTGAACCTAGCCGTGACTCTTACATCAATAGCGCCAGTACCACCTGCTCTAGCGATGCAAGGGGAACTTCCCACTCAACCGTAGCAACGCAATGCTACGAGAGCTATAAACCTTCAACCCGCTACTGGTTCTGACAACCGTTCAAAGAGAAGACCTTTCTTCAGAACCAACAGTCCAAACAAGCTCTCACAGCCACAAACGGTTAAGCCTTTAAATGCCTCTCCATCAAATAAGGCTTCGGAGCTCCCTTCAAACCAAAACAGAGCTCAACACACACAGTTATGTTAACACATACCATCACTGATTGGATCAAGGAGGGCCATCTTCCCAGGAAATTCTCTGATCTTGGAAGTCCCTTAATCTACCTCCAAGTTGCTGGGAATGAACCATGTAAAGCTCTTCTTGACTCAGGTTCTGGAGTCAACTTAATATCACAAGAAATGTATAAAGCCTGGAACCTGCCTCCACTAAAGAAGAGCAATATTCTCTTAGAGCTGGCCAACTAGTCCATCACTATTCCCTTGGGATTGGTTGAGGACATTGTTACCATTGTGTGTGGTTGTTCATATCTAGCTGATTTCCTAATGATACAAGTCAACAATGATAAAGGGGACTTCCCAATAATAATGGGAAGGACATGGCTAAGTACCATGAATGCATGCCTAGGAATCTACGATCTTTCCCTAGAAATATCTAAGGAAAACACTTTCAGAAAGATCGAGAAGAAGAAAGTTCCATGCATCACATACAGTGATACAGAGGATGATGGCGTACAGGAATGTTCAGCATTGCCTGCATGCAACTAGTGTGCATCAGAGGTTAACATACAAAGGTGCCTGTATGTAGCAACTACACAACAAGAAAACACCCAGTGGTTGATAGCTAACCAAGAGAGAAACTCACCAATATGCATGGAACTAACTGAGAGAACAATGTGCGCACACGTCGAAAGCATAGATGCAATGGAGTATGAGTGTCGCCAACTTCCAACCCTTAATCTAAAACCATGAATTGAGAGAAGTTGGAAACTCTTAGAAAATTCAAATGAGTTCTTCAATAGGAGAATACTAGTCTGTGTATGATAGATCAAATCTTATCGTAAACCTAGAATGATCTATGCACATAGCACATCAGAGAGAGAACGACCTTGTTCATTATTTCGGATCTCTCCCTTCCAACTCAGTCATGGGGGAGATGGCCACCTATGTTGATCAATCGAGGCCCTCAGTTATTTTTTTTAAATTTTTGTTTTACAAATTTCTTTAACTTTTCTTGTTTTTGTTTTGCAACATCGTTCATACTTTTTGATTTATTTGTGTCTTTATTTATTTTGTTTGATTCGTCACCCAATAAGTGCTCCTGATGATGGTATGAACTGTATTTTATTGATTGCTAATGTTTGGTTTTTACCTTTAAGTTATGATGTTGATACTTTGGTATGGTTCTTTTGATATAATAGGCAATGAGTCCATGTCATCCATGCATCCATGAAATTCTATGGTCTCTCTTGGCTTGGAACTATACTATCCCTTTCTCCAAAATAATAAGAACTATTAATGAATTGGTGACTGGGCATTTCTCAAACTAAGGAAGGACTCAAGGATTGAAAAGGGTGTGACTTCAAGGGGATTTGATGCATTTGTGTTGGCCATTCTCTTGGGTGCTTGGATGTTTTCTTCTCGAGTTTTTCTTACCGTTCCGACATTGCCACATTATCGGGAAGCTGAGCCAATAAAGTTAAAAATAATAAGTCTTTGCATGGTGTGGTTCTCACGAAAAAGAAAGAAAGAAAGTGAGAATTCAAAGCACAACCCTTAGACAAAATAATCACTTGGGCTACAAGCACTGGTTATGGAACTAAAATAAACATGTTCTATCTAACTAAGGTCGTTCTCGCTTCCTACTTTCTCCTCTCTCGTTTCGTCAGAATGGTGGTGACTCTTTGATGAAGGCATTCTTGTTACTTCGGGTGGATGGATTAGCTGAATGTATTAATGCAAGGTCACTGGATGTGGTTTGTATGAGGCTGGATTTGGAATGAGATCTACTAAGTCACATTAACCATTAATACACAAGGGACTATACATCACCTTGTTGTTGAGACTCCATTCCATCCTCTTCTTTCCATCCTTCTTCCTCCATTTTTCACCTCATTGCCAGTTGTACCAGTAGTCCATATTTTGGTGGATGCATTGTTTTCCTTTTGGTAAACTCTTGTGGTTAAGAATTTAACTCTTATTTCCAAATGGCATTTCCAAAGCCTACGAGCTCTTTGAATGCGGGATTTTCAGGGCATTAAGGGCATAAGCCTACTTTGGGGAGGATCCATTGGCATTCCTATTTGGTGCATCTGTTAATTTCTTGCCCTTAAACATTTCTGCAATCACCATTTATTTTGTTCATTTACATCTTTGACATCCATTTTATTGGCATGGCCGTTGTTTCTTTTTCTACATCTTTTTTATTCCTTACCTTTTTTCATTCTATCGCTACTGGAGGTTCGCTCTCAGTCATGGGGGTCCTGGTCCAATTTTTTCGATTTTCTCTTAACCCCTACACCTCAGTAGTCACCAATATTATATCTCCAGATCCGCATTAGCCATATCACAACTCAACCAATGGACCTTACATTGAGGCAAGGTATTAACTACATTGTGATTCATTTACCCTTGCTAATATCAGACTGTGTTGTGTGTGTAGATAGCAATCATACAATAATGGATTGGATCTAGAGGAAACACTTGGAATGGACTGGTGTTGAAGTAGTTAAGAAAGGAACAAGATTGATTACGCACTTATGGGTGGACAATGAAAAGTGCAATCTTGGCGTCGGCAGCAACAAACTTCTTTTCTTTTTTTTTCTCTCTCTCTTCTCTCTTCTATCCCAGCTGCCAAATAAGGCTAGATGTCAAATGTGCATAGTGTTCACTCTTGTTGTCATGAACACTAAGTTTGTCATGTATTGTAATGATGATCCATTCACATGTCACCCCATTCACCATTAGTATCATTCAAGTTAATAATCCCATACCTTCCCAATATTTTGTAAGGAACTCGAGGACGAGTTTTCATTCAGTCATGGGTATGTGATCTCGCAGCCTGCCGTCATGCCTATAAATAAGAGGTGGCTTTCTCTTATTTTCCCATCTAGATCTAGACCCTTAGCCAAACTATAATAGTTTTACCATTCCAGAGTTGGAATAATTTCCATGTGCCTGTAGTAGGAGTCTCAAAGTGAACGGATCTTTATTCGAGTAAATTGTACCTGAGCACACATTTGTGTATGGAAATAAAGACGAACCTTCTGATAAACCTTGCAGCACATGGACTAAGCTAAATAGGATTTAATTACTGTTAAATGTTTAAATGCTTTCTTAGATAATTAATCTCTCTCAACCCTTGACTCTCCTAGTTAAGTGCATTCAGTACGACCGCTTCGAGCATGTGTGTAACGCTTGGTAACCCAGTAACGAGTAGCATGTGGTAATCCTAGTAGTGTTGCACTGGTTCAGGGTGTGTGCGGCAAGTGGGAATGGATACTAGTGCTAGGACGATTAGAGCTTAGTTAATGAATAGTTAATGAAAGTTAGTTACTTAGTCTCTTCACCTTTCCCTTCTTAGCATAGGCGTTAAAAAGATAAAAGATATAAAAATCATACACCTCAGGCTTACTTAACCATACAACCATGACAATACAAGTAAGTCTAGGAAGATAATGATTAATTAACCTTAAGTGTTCCATTAGGGCACATAAGCACTTAGTCCTTGGAGTTCGACCGAATCACGTGTGAGACACTCGTATTCGCATGGTTGAGTGTAGGGGTACCTCGCCACTCATCAATAATTTGCAAGGATGTTGCAACTATTGTCTTTGTAAAAGCCATGTAATTAGGATTTATCCTATTCTCAATAAAAATATTGTTCATGAATTAAAAAAAAAACTTTCAGAAAAGGAAAATAATGATGATTTTTAACACATACAAAGGAAATCTTCTTCAACAAGTTTTCATCCTTTTACTAATCCTTTTAAATCTGAATATGTTAGTAAATTCTCAATATTCAAAGAGACTTCTTTTTTAGGAAAAAAATTTAGTAGAGACTAGTAATAAAAGTGTTGATGCAAATGGATTTCCCTTAGTGAACCACAAAAAGAAGATGGTTGTAGAGACTGAATTCAATTCAAGAACCCCTAAGGTATGGCATTCTCTCTCTACTTACACTACTACTCCAAATGTTTTCTCATTAGACATTACTTTGTCACCCATTAGTGACATGGTTTATAAGACAAATTTTGAGTTTTGAAAAACTAAGGATGGGGGTCTTCTAATAGGTCTCAAGTAAAAATTGCCAAGGAGCATTTTTGAAATTAGCATTTATCTCTAAATTTTCTTCTCTTATAAGAGATTAAGATTTTAGTTCATGATATTAGTTTTGTTGGTAAATGTATTTTTAAAAACTATAATTTTTTACGACTCATGAAATTAACAAAAAAATATGTTGATTTCTAGTTAATAAAAATTAGATTAGAAAAGTTTTGAATGTTGGCTTTGATAACTTTAAAAAAGTTATTTGGATAACTTGTCATGGTTAAAAAAGAGACTTTGGGCTCTATAATATTTATGTTCCTAATAATTTAAAAGTTCCCTTCAAAGTTTGGAAATATTTTCTACCTCCACTTAAAATTTCTTGGATCAATGGAGGTAATTCAATAGAGTTGAAAATCATTTAGATAAACTTGATGATCTTTCTCTTTATATGCCTTCTCAAAAAATATTGGTGCAATTTTAAAGAAAAATATGTTCTTTTTGAAGTTAGCTTTTTATTTCCACATCATTCAAATGAAAAGCATTATATTTAGTGTAATTATCAACAAGGAAATGATAGAATTTTTTATTGGCTTAATATATTTTACATCTCTAATATTTCTCTTTAGAAGCCTACAAGTAAAGTAGATGCCCATATAGATGCTACTTTGTTAGATCATTTTGCTATTAGTATTTTAGTCTCTAAAATTTATTCTTCTTTCTTTTAAAACCAATATCTTTTTTATATGAATGTTAATACATTCACAAGATCTACTAAGAAAAATATTTTGAAGTCTTTATGGAATGTAAATAAAAACACAACTTGTAATATTGGATGTATTGAGTGGTGACAGCAAACTATTTGTAGAGTCAAAAATTATGAAAGATGATTTGGTAAGCAATTTGCTAAGCAAAAGCAACAACTTGAAAAATATTTAATAGAATTTGTTAAGAAAATGCAACCTCTTTAAGACTAGAATTCCTTTGATTTTAAAACTCAAAAAGCCTTGGCTAAAGCTCATAATGCTAAATAGTATTAGGATGCTTTTGAAGCTAAAAGTGCTCTCACTAAAGTCACATCTTATCTAAAAATTGGAGATGAATATTATAAGAAATTTTTTAAAATAAATAAAGGAAAAGATCAAGTACCTAAATTAGAATCACTTTATATAAATATTTCCATCATTACAAATCTTAAGATTATTAATAGTTTTTTAGCAAATAATTTTTTCTAAAGGTTTTAGCAAAAAAGACTTTGAAGCCTTTAGCATGTAGATTCTTCATCTTATAACAAAAGTGCATCAAATTATTCTTGAAGTAGAAATAAAAGAAAATATTTTTAGTTTAGCTTATGATAAAGCTCTAAAATTTAATGGTTTTCTAATAAATTTTTTAAAGAAGCATTGGAACATTGTTGAAGATGATCTCTTTCATGTTTTTCAAGAAGCTATTAAAAAAGTTTCTCTCGGTAAAAACATTAATAAAGGTGTGATTCTTCTTCTTCCTAAGTGATGAGTAGTGGGTATTTTGTATGTCCAATCATATGAATCACAAGTGTTCATGTGCAATCCAGTTGAATTTCATGGATGGAACTAATGTGGTATCTAGATTGTTAAGCATTGATTGTAGATCACTATCTTCTCACTTGGATTAGTGGTAGTTTTATCATGTATGTTTTAGTCCAAATTGAGACATACAATTATTGATGTTGTTGGGGCCTTAAAGTAATTGAATGATAACATAGATATTAATTATTTAATCTAGTTAATAATAAAATTAACCCTAAAACTATCCTAAGGGTGATGAGTGTTCATTCCCAGCTTGTCGTACACATCTTGAACTCATGTATCCACTGCTGGGATTACCAAGTGTTATGCTACTAGGAAAACTAAGCAACAATGTTATTAGGATTATTAAGTGATGAGTGGCGAGGTACCCCTACACTCAACCATACGAATATGAGCATTCATGCACGATCCGGTCAAACTGCATAGATGGGCTAGTTGTGGGTATCTGGATAGTTACTCGTTGATTATAGTTCGTTGTCTTCCCATTTGGACCAGTATTTTCTTTGTCATGTATGGTTTAGTCCAGAGTGAGGTGTATGATATGGTTTAGTCCAGAGTGAGGTAATGGAAAGTTACTTTAATTAAGCCAAGAGGGAAAGGGTGAAGAGAGTCTAAGCTAGCCTAAGTGCAATGAGCATCCATTCCTTAATCATTTGTACACATCTTGGACCTCGTGTACTACCATTGGGATTACCAAGCGCATGTCCTAGGTATACTACTGGGATACCAAGTAGTCACACTTAAATGGTTGTGATTAAGTTGTATTCATTCTGCATTTAATAACAGGGGTAGGAGAGGAAGGTAAAGAGATATTAAGTAAGAAAGCAATAAATAATAGTTAAACTAAGTAAATGCTACAATGGTGAAGTAATCTTGATCTTTATTGCCAGTCATGTATGTGTCCAAGTACATCACACTCAAATAAAAGTTCTGTATAATTACAATCATCACACTACGGGCATGCACTAAGGAAAGGGTTGAGAGAAATTGAAACTGACAAAAAGATCCTATTCTAACACTAATTTTTCCTATTACTTTCTTGTGTGCCTAATTGTGTATTTATAGGCTCACATAGGAACCACGATATCATGTATCCGATATCGCTAAACAGGCTGCGATATCACGTACCCGATATCAAGGGTCTAATATTGGGACTCATCAAATATTAGGGGTCCAATAATAAGGATCTAATATCAGCACCTAGTTAACAAGGGTCTGATATCAACTCCTGACAAACCATGATTCATCATACCCCCACGATTGAATAACAACTCGTCCTCGAGTTAAACAAAATGAGAACGAGTCCAATTGATTACATAGTGAATAGGTATGGGATTATTGACTGACTAGGAATTATTCATGCCACAGTGTGGGATTGTACAAAATAAAATTGGGACACAAACACAGAATTACAAAACTTTGTTGGAACTCATGTGGTTCCAGGTGGTAGTGGTTCCTCCATGGGTGCCTTTCCTTTGTCTTGCATGCCAAGCTTCTGAGATTGATATCATTGAAGAAGTTCTTGATGTTTCTCCTCTTCTATCTGAGGATTATGAGCCATATATGCTAATGTTCCAATGTTTGATGGAGTCAGCACTTCCCATAGACATGGCAACTACGGGAACACTTGATTGGCCTTAACATGCCATGCCGCAAATAGTTGTTGTTCCTCTTCATAGGCTCGGGCCTTGACCTCTCCACCTTTTGCTTGGCCAGATTGTGGAGTGATAGGAGTTCCCTGATGGATGCTAAATGATTGTGCCTCCTGCTCCGCATGTTCTACATGAGGTCCTTGGCTTTTGCCTCCCCCTGGGTGTTTAGTTACACCTTGAGAAGGTCCTCCTTGTTTTCCTCTTTTAGGGGCCATCTATAATCAGGCAAAGATCAATTGTTAGTAAGGTTATTGAAAGAAAAATTATTTCATATCTTACTTATTGCCTTTAGTAATTGTTGAATTCTTTGCTTAGTGTGATTTTACAGTTAGAAATTTGGTTTGTTTAGGTGACACATCAGAGGAAACGTAATGGTTTTGAGGAACATTTGATAAAATGATGATAAAGAAAAGAATAGATTTGGCAATGAAGTGCTCAGAGGGTATAAAATGATGTGATGGTGTGCAACATGTACAAATTACAAAAGTCACGCAAGTGGGTCCTCCCCAAAGCAGGTTCCAACCTATAATGCCCTTGTGTAACCACACCTAAAGATTTCTGTAGGCACTAGAAGGGTTAAATGTAATCTATACCAATGCAACAAAACACACACATGTTAGATACCACCGTGATGAGGTATGAATTCTATGTCACATAATACACAAGTCAAAAATTCTTGAACAGTGAGATGGGATGAATTATAGAAGGGATTGCAGAGATTGGGAGATGAGGTAACTGACCTAGGGCACAATGAATCTTGAGTGTAGGGAATGATTAATGTGTCATTAGCCCATCGCTCCAAAATCAAGACCCAGTCCATCCTTTGATCAGTGACATCGCATTGCTTCATTCAATGATGGACAACCATAAGAGCATCATGACAGCAAGGTGTATAATCCCTTGGCATTTTGTTCATTGGAGAAGTGATTTGGAATTTCTTTGTGGCACATTTGTTTTTTTTTTTGGCTGCTTTGGTGCACTTTCTCTTCTCTCTCTCTCTTTTTTTTGATGTGTAATCTAGAGAAGCCACCTACGTTCAGGCATGGGTGCATGTCTTTCCAGTGGGACCCCCTAGAATAGCATTGGTTTTCATGAGTGGGTGTCTTTATTACTCTTACTCCCATTTTTAATTAGATCTACAAGGATCTTGGTACAACCATGCTGCATGATAACTCCTACAAATGTCACCAAAGAGAATCCACAAGTCCCATTGATGTCACACCCTGGTCATTCCCTCTTGGTCCATCCTTCTTTGCTCTGGGTATAATGAGCACAAAATTACTTTAAGTTTTAATGATGTCAAGAATATCATCGTACCTAGAGTAGAACCTCTTATTAATAGAATGGTTGGGTGGATGTGATGGGCTCGCTGTACTCAAGACTTGATAGCATAGAACAACACCTCAACCAACAGGTCACATGAGTATTTTATTTACTGATGAGATTACCCTCAAAAAGATAAAAAGATAAAACAATAAATAGAAAGATAAAACAACAAATTGACAGATGAAAAACTAAAAAAAAAATTGTAAAATTAAAGAAAAGGAAAAACATTTATTAAATTTTTTTGTTAGAATGGGGAATATCCCCCGTAACTAAACTTTTGATCATAACGAGAATTAATAAATGGAAGGGTTGTATCCATGCATTTTGGAAATATTGGAACTTGGTCATATCCAAACCAATAGGTGTCTTTTGGTGTGGTGGTTGGAATGTACTGCACACACTATATTAAAGTTGACATAGTGGGGCAAGTTAGAAGATGAGTTTAATTGATATGCAGTTGATCCACTATGGCACCCTTGACCATAAGATGGTATGCAAGGATCGATATGTCTCCCTACATGGTTATATTCATTGGGTCACATAGTTGTTGGAGTATTGATTGGTGGCCCTGATAAAGTAACACGAGGTGTTGAGTTCGAGGAGAAGAATGCATCACAACGTGGAACTTGTGCTGGGTTGGAAGATGCAGTGGGTTCAGCATCGTGCTGCTTCTTCCTACGACCATGCCTAAAGAAAGGGTGCTTTTGAGTACTTCCACTGCTGTTGACAGTAGTAGCACAAGTAGCATTCATAGGTTGATGTTGTGGTGCAAAACCTTCTGGTACAATTGGTGGCAATGTAAAAGGAGGTGAAGGATGAGAATATTGTTGTTGAGAAAAAGTGTAAGGTACATGAGGTGGCGACCCTTTTGGAGAGGGTGTGAGTGGATAGTATTCCATAGAATGATAACGATGAGGTGAAGTAGAGGATGATGATCCATTTGGAGAAATAGGGTGTTGAACATAGTAAGCATTTGCGTTGGGACATACAAAGGATATGGTCGGGTTGCCGATGGTCTCCCCCATTACTGTGGCTTTTGCCACTGTGGTTGAACCCAATATTTTTGTACAAAATCTGGATGTAACATTCCTCCCCAATGCTCATGTAAATGTGACAAAACTGGGCATTGGCCTAGGGTGATCATATAGACAGATGTTGCATTGATATGTGAAGTTGGTAGTTCAGTTCTTATTCTTATTATCTTCTACCCTTTGTTTTGATTGTTGTGTGGTGTCCTGTCTTATTTCTTGATTTAGCATAGTTGTACCTCTACTATTGTTAGCATATTCTCCATATTCTCCATGCACCCACTCTGTCATCTTATTAATATTTGCCTCAATTTCATCTAGTGATTGTTGCATTGGGAAAGGTAGAAATGGTTGCACTTCCTCAAGGTGAGCTAATTTCTCCTCTTTATGGTTATGGACCTTTGCTAATTCGAGATTTTGGTCTCATTGAGAGTTTTCAACATTCTTCCAATTAGCCATTTCTCGTTCTTCTTTTGCTACTTGCTTAATAAGCTCTTGGAGTTGATGGGTTTGTAGCTCGTATAGTTGACCTCGGGCATACATCCCTATGGTTTCCTTTGTTTCATTACAGAGCCCATCTATGATATGGTACATTAGCCTCTCCTTGGAGAACCCATGGCTTGGGCAGTTGTTTAATAGTGCATAATATCTTTCTAAGGCCATGTGCAAGGTTTCATGTTGCCCTTTTTTCCATTCTTGGATTTGTCTCCTCAAGGTCGATACTCTGGCATAGGTTTGATATCATTCAGTAAAGAGTTCTACCATTATTGGCCAACTACGGATTGATTTTGGTTTTAAGGATTTGTACCACACTTTTGGTTAGCTAACGAGTGTCATAGGAAATAGCTTAAGTTTTTGCCACCCATTATCGATATTATTCCATACATAGGCATCATAGAAGGTGTGTATATGCTATTGCGGATCTGAATCGTAGCTCTTGTGAACTTGAGAAAGTTGTTTAAATCAAGCCTGGGTAGATGGCTTTCTTTATGATGCCTACAGGATATTTGAACAGCCTCTTGTATAGGCATTAGGCTCTTAGTGGCTAGCAGGGGTTCGTCATCACTAAGTAGGTTGTGAGTTTGCGAGTTGAGACAATGTTGTCCCTGTTCATGTTGGAGTTCTTGATTTTCTTTGTGAGCTCAATTTTTAGTTCTACGTTGATCCCTTAAAAGATAGTCATCCATGTCACAATCTAACATTGAAGGAGTAGAGGAAGAGAAAGAACTGAAAAACTTGTCCTAACTTTTGTAAGTTTTCCAATCATCCCCTAATAGATTCTAGTTAGTTATTGAGAAGGTCCTAGGCCTTTCGAGCCTCCTGGTTCTATGGTCTATCTCATCCTTACTAGAGGTGTCAGAGTTGGTTAACAAGAATCCTTGAGTATTGTTGGGATACTCATGAACATATGGAATTCCTACATAAGGTTGAGTATTCCAAACTTTGTCTTCATTGTATAATTCATTAGTTCTCCAATGAATTGCCTCACTAGTTGTGGCGTTAGCATAGTCTTGTGAGAGAGATATTGTTGTGGGTGGTGTGTGACTTAATTGAATTGAATTTAATTTATTTTCTAAAGGATGTATCATTAATACCCATTACAGAAATCTTGTATGGTATAACTAATCTAAATAACTAGCACCATCCCCAACAATGGTGCCAATGACGAGTGGTGAGGTACCCCTACACTCAACCATACGAATACGAGTGTTCATGCATGATCTAGTCGAACTCCATTGACGGGCTAGTTGTGGTATCTATATAGTTACTCATTGATCGCAGTTCACTGTCTTCCCATCTGGACTAGTATTTGATTTGTCATGTATGGTTTAGTCCAGAGTGAGGTGTATGATGTGATCCTAAACTAGTGCTACTCCTAGAGGCAATGGAAAGTAACTTTAATTAAGCTAAGAGGAAAAGGGTGAAGAGAGTCTACGCTAGCCTAGGTGCGATGAGAATCCTTCCCTTAATCATTCATATACATCTTGGACCTCATGTACTACCACTAGGATTACCAAGTGCATGTCCTAGGTATACTACTAGGATACCAAGTAGTCACACTTAAATGCTCATGATTAAGTCGTACTCATTTCGCGTTTAATAATAGGGGTAGGAGAGGAAGGTAAAGAGATATTAAGTAAGAAAGCAATAAATAACAGTTAAACTAAGTGAATGCTGCAATGATGAAGTAATCTTGATCTTTAGTACCGGTCATGTGCATGTTCAAGTATGTCACACTCAAATAAAGGTTTTGTACAATTATAATCAACACACTGCCAGAATGCATTGAGGAAAGGATTGAGAGGAATTGAAATTGACAAAAAGATCCTATTCTAATAATAATTTTTCCTATTACTTTCCCGTGCACCCAATTGTGTATTTATAGGCTCACATAGGAACTACGATATCGCGTATCTAATATTGCTAAATAGGCCACGATATCACGTACTCGATATCGAGGGTCCAATATCGGGGGTTCGATATCAGCACCTGGTTAACAAGGATCTAATATTAAGGGTTCAATATCAGCACCTGACAAACCATGATTCATCACCAAGTGAACACATGTTTACACTTAAAACTAGTTATGATTATTCTGCTTATTGATTAATGTGCATGGAAATGTAAATATTACCTAAGCATATAGAAAGTAAATTATATTGAAAGTAAATCTATTCTAAGTTAAAGTGCTACAATGAATATGAATCAATCTTGATCTTATTGACATTCATTAAATGTGTCTAGGTACAGTGCCACTCAAGTAAGATGTCATAGAATTCACTCAAATCCATATTATGAGCACTTACTAACTGTTTGTTAAGATTACAGAAAAAACTACAAGAGTTCGGCTATACTATTTATCAAATGGTGTCAAATACATAACAAGTTCTCACATATTTATAGGTAGATATAGACATTGCATCGATGGAGATGCATTAAGTCATTTTGCTATGTCTATGGGGATGCATTTATGAGAATGCATTAACATAACTAAGTTATAGTATATGCGATATAGCATCTATGATATAGTAGATGCAATGTAGCATCTATGATGTAGTAGGTAATTAGGACGTGTCAATGAGGATGCATCGATGTAGATACAATGTAGCATCTATAATATCTGAACCGATCGATACACTTGAGAAAATGATGCTTCATCATATTTGCATGACTCCACTACTCGACATATCATGTTTCATCATACCCCCATAATTGACTAAAATAAGAATCCTCAAGTCATATACAAATGGATGAAGTTCCATTACAAAAATTATGGGGTGACCAAGAATAGATTGGCTCCCATTACAAAACTGGAGTGGCACATTACAAAATTTTATTCAAGTAGATGTCTTACAAAGTGATAAAAGGATTGGACAAACATCAAAGTTTACAAATTTACATAGATCTTCAAAAATCCATAGAAGATGAATCTTCTTATCATCATTGGTGGTGGCAAATTTTCCAACCTTAATTTTTATGTTGATGCTTCTCTTTTTATGCATAACTTTTTTGAAGAATGGATTGAAATTTCTCCTTATTATCTCACGGGTCCAACAATCATGTGATGTTTGAGCTTTTATCATTGTATATGCTATTTGTCTATGGGCATATTCTCCTCTATCTTCCTCTTGGCCTCTTTTCCTTTCCTTGCAAAAGATCTTTGACCTTAGGCATTCCATTTGGCATCATCTAAAATCACCAAAGAATCAACATTAGTTTTGATAATTTTCCTTAATTATTAACCCTTTATGAATTCTTATTTAGCTCAAAATTCAAAAATTTTTTAGCATTTAGGCTCAAGGCGATTTCATAATAATATTTCCCAATGCTCTAAGATAACTAAAATCATCAAGTTGTTTAAATTATTTTGGTTATTTTTAATATTAGTTACAATAATGTTTGAAAATGGGGTGTTAGAGAAATTTCAAAAATTACCTTGTTAGCCCCTATGATAAATGAGATCAACTTTGGAAGCTCACAAGTGTTCAAACAATTGAAATTGAAGGTTTGGTTTAAAAGATATTGCAAATGCATCAGAATATTAAAAAACATGTGGTTTTAAAATGATCAATAAATATTAAATTTAAATGAAATTTCAATATAAAGTCATTAAAAAGTAATTAAAATTGATGATAAGTAGACTTAAAATCATACATAAATTTAGAGAAGTTGTCCAGGATGTCCTTAAAGATATGATGTTTTCGTTCAGAGCCATAATGAATAAAGGTCATGCAAGTGGATCCTTTCCAAAGTAGGCCTTATCATAATGCCCTTACATAACAACTACTATAATGTTTATGGATATCTTAGAGGTTTAATGTAAATCATGCCTTTATTTCAAATAACACACAACCACCTTAATTGGGATCCTATACTATATTATACAAAACCATTAGGTACATAATTGCATGTAGCAATGAGATGAATAATGAGATGAGAAGGGATTGTAGAGAGTGGGACATGAGGTACCTAACCAAATTCACAATATTTTTTTTTTGTTAATTGTGATTAAGATGATCATCATACCTATCCATCCAAGTTTCAGACTAAGTCGATATCATTAATAGTGACTTCACATTGATGTGTTCCTTCTCACCTATCATCATGAGTCCACAATAACTATTGGGAACAAGCATCACTCCAAAAAGAGAAGAAAAGAAAAGAAGGTAGTAGTTTTTTAGAGATTATTGAGGAAGAAATTTGGTCCTTAGTTAGAGGAATGTCTTTGGGCATGGATGAGATGTCTTCCAGCCTCATAACTAGTGCTTGTATTATAAGAGATCTTTAGAGAGATATGCTAGGAATTCTCACTATTGTAGTTTGTTTATTTTTTTGCTAACGACAACTGATAAGGACATACTTCCTTTGTGATTGATAGTAGGAGTGATGATATATTCTGTGAGGAGTCAAAGCTCTCAAGAAGAAAGTTAAGAAGAGAATCCAATAAATCCCCTTAAGATCACACCCTTTTTCATTTTTACTTGTGCTTTTTTCCTTTCTTCAAGGCACAATGATCATTAGTTAATTTTTAGTTTCATGTAAGAAAAACCATATTTCTTTCATCATAAAGACCTCTTATTTATAGGGCTAGAGGGATGAATGATGTGGTCTCACTACTTCACATAATTATTTACCTAATCATCTTGATAGCATAGGACAAAGACCCAACATATGATGTTGATTCTACATCATGACTCACAACATCATCATTAATAAAAACATAGTAGACATCCATGAAACATAAAGGAAATAACTCAAGAAAATAGAAAATTATGAAGAAAAGAAAAATAACAAGAAATGGAAAACATATTATGAGTTGGAAAATTTTGAAGAAATATGAAAATGATAAAAATAAAAAAAAAAGTGAAAATGCACTATTTAGTTCTTGATTCAAGATGGGGCATCTCCCTTGTGACTAAACTCATGGAAGAGCATTCGAAAAGTGGACCAAATATTACCTTGGTTATACATCATAAGTTTTCCATTTATGATCTTTAGTGATTTAATTTTTTGATTATTAGCACATTTAACATTGATGATAATTAGGTTTTGATCATTTGGAGACATATTCAACTAGACTAGAAGGTGTTTTCTTTTTAGAGTATTCAAATATGTTTCTTCTTTGACTTTCTATTTTAGTTCTTGTGTCATCTTGTTTAATATATTCTTTTGATGTATAGTTAGAGTGTAAGATATCCTTCTCTAAGTTCTCTATTTGGTTCATTTTCTTAGGACCTGAACTAATAAGTGGGTTGTGTTGTCACATTTCTACCATTTCATGGAGCAAGCTTTTAGTGATGATAGTTAAAAGAGGATTTATACAAGTTAACTAGAATAATGATGAGCTCAAGATTCAAAAGAGATTCCTTTGTTATAAGTAAGTATGAGGAAAAAGGGTTCAAAAGTTGGAAAATAGAAAGATTTGAAAGTAATAAGACTTGAATGGCTTGTCTTTTTATTTAAAAGCTTTCAAAAAGGAGCATATACTGTAACAACGTTGCCTCAACGTTGTCCAGCACCCCAAGGAATTCACTAAGATCCAATGGATCTGGGCAGAAGACCTGGGGAATATGCCTCAAGCAAGCAAGCAACTCAAGAGTGAGTGCAAGCAGAATCACAGCTTCTTAACATATATGGCAATGCATCTCACAGAGGGTAACCAAATCCAAAGTGAGGACCATGCAAACAAGCACACATAGAACCTTGTAAACAACATCGGTGGGAGGGGAAATGATGCACCTACAAGGAAAGGTGCCTCACCCCTAGATCCCTCACGATTTGGTACAAGATGTGGCCTAGCACTACACCAAAATTATCTAGTCTCGGTTGCCTACATATCTATGACCGTCATTGAATCAGGGCCATTTAGTTCTGCACAGTGAAGGGGGAGTGAAGAGGACTTAGAAGATAGTTACAATAGGAGGGTGTCCTATTGCTAGCTTGGTACCACTAATCTGAGGTGGGTTTTCTAACACTTAAGAGTCACTCAAGGGCACCTCATAGTGTTCCATGGTCCCCAAACCATGGGGAGAGCCTAGGAGAGCCACCACCCTGGGACATCTCTTACAATCCTCCCCTACATAAAGAAGTGACATCCTTAGAGTGGATCCTAGGATAGCTTTGAGAGTACACTTCTGTATGGGTTCAGAACTCTGTCAACGTTGGGGGTCCATTAACTCCTTAGACATCGGGCTTGAAGGAAGATACCAACTCCAACACCTGATATGTCCTTCCGTCCAATGCCTTGCATGAAATGCAAGGGTAATTAGAGGAAGCCCAAAGACTTCCCTTCTCTATAATGAGTGGGAGAGTCCAACCCAAAGGGCAAACATCTCTAAGGCATCCCCTAGATCTATCCCTTTTGAGGATCTAGAGACATATCTTCTTGCGTAAACTCATACTTATGCAAGAAGACAGCTCCTCTTTTGCAAGTCCTACTGAGTTCCTTTGTGAATGGCATCTAAGAACCCATTGATTTTTTTTCTTTCTTTTCTTTTTCTTTTTTTTACTCATTGATTTTGAGGGCTCACCAGGGCCACTATGCATGGTGAGAAACTTGGGAACATCAAATTGAGAGGGAGGACATGCTCTGAAAGAGCCATGTCTCTACAAGCAACTCATGCTTACTAGAACTCCATGTTCTGCTACTCGCATCCAGACCCATGGGGTCTCACCAGTGTAACCATCTAAGCACTGATTACACATGCATCGGTACCATGCATATTTTTTTTGCTCATCATGTTTGTTCAAGATGGTATGAAGGGAGTCAAGCATGTTCTCCCTTCCAAACCAGGTACAAGGGCAGATCTTTTGAGCTTCCATAGACACCAGCATCGCATACCTCAATTCACCATCCAATAGTATTCCATAGCCACAACGAGAGAGAAGATCCAAAAATCTATTTGGAAACTTCTCTAAGAGGCTATCATACAACAAGCCCAAATTGTCATCAACACCTCTTGTAATTGCCCAACATCAAGCATGCCCGCTCGAATGTTAGAACAAGTGGAGGATCTATTGGGCAGCCAACCCCATGACAATCCTCCATACACATGTCTCATGTCAACCATAAGCACATCATCGAATGCAATCATAATATCCCATTCATGGAGAACGATCAATTGCACTTGCAACATACAAGCTATTCTTCCCACTCTAAGTTATGGGACAAGCACCATTTTCTAAACACTAGGTCTAGGAACTAATATAGAGTCACCTCTGAGAGCAACCAGATCATGAATTCTTCAAGGAACATTAAGGTTCCCAGAATTTGAATTTCCCCATTGTATCAAGAATGACTGCTAATCTCATGATCAACCCCTTTCATTAGATTTTTTTGCCCTTGAAGGAAGGATCCTCTTTGGGAGGTTTCTTCCATAGGTAAGTATGGTAGCCCAGCTAGACCTTACCCATAATACACGGCCATGTAGAAAATATCACCAATAGAACCATATCATCGAACTATTACCAACTAAGGGAAGACATGGGTTCACAAGTCTTACCCAAATTCAGTTTCACCTTGAGAACAACTCAAGACACCAAGCAGTTCATCCCTTTGAAATTTTATCAAGAGGGATTTTTGTTTCATCTTTGGATATCTAGATTTTTATTTCATACATCCCAGTCAAGCCTCTTTACATCAATTTGTGGTGGAAAAGGCCACACCACTACCTATTATCATTCAACCGAAACGATAGACACAAGTCAACAACAACATTTTGCCCATAGGAGGACTGGGTCCTTAAGATAGTTTTACATGGAATGGGCTTTACCAACATCAGTTACAACTCAAAACACTACATGATTCATCCTTGAAGGGTTTACAATAAGGATGGTCTACTAGAGAACCCCAACAAGGAAGTTCCTCTGAAGCCCCCAAAAGCTGAGTAGGTACATAAGATCATGCCTTGCTTACAAGAAGGAACATCAATAGCATGGCCTCATAAAGGAGGTTCCCTAAATTTCACCCAAGTAACAACATTCTATCTTTGAAAAGAAACCCCAAGAGTTCACGAACATTCGACAATTATTAGGAACCAGTCCCAAACATCAACTATTTCTAGGTCCCAAATAGGAGACAACCATCTCAATACCACCTGCCTTATTATTTCAGGATCAGAAGAGGGCATCCATCGAAATGGAGAATAAATCCTCATAGAATTAAATATTTTCCAAGTAATATCATGCTCAACTCTGCTATCCCACTAGGGATGTGAGAACACCAACATGAATTAACATTATACCAGAGACATGGGATAATACATTAGGGAGGGACTATGTGATACATAAGTGTACATAAGGGACAAAGTACACGGGAAAATCTAGAAAGACACCACAACCTATTAGTCACAATGAGTCCCCTATCATGGAATCACACCATAGACCACAAAAGCACTAATAAGTCCCAAGCCATGAGAGTGCATCATAGGCCTTTGAAGCACCAAAAGCAATCGATCATGAAAGCACACACACATGCATTAGAAGCCCCCAATCATGAGAACATAGGTTGAAGTGTTTTGAGCACATTCAAGCCCACCAAGAAAGGCCACCAAGAGAAGACACAATTTCTGTAACATCATTTATTCAAGGCTGGACCACCATCCTAACATTTGCTGCTCCACGATCACATCCAACATGGAAGAACAAGTCTAGGTTCCAATACCTAGAACTCAACTCTACCCCATAGATAGACATTGCAACATCACATTGATCTGAATTTCAGTCTACCATTGTAATCCACATGGCCACAGTGAATCACCTACTATCAAGATCAAGCACATCGAACCAATTATTTTGTATTTTAGGCTACATACCACCATCGATCATGTATGAACAAGATCTTTGCCAGTCTAGGAACACAAGAGATTTGTTCTATCTCAAGGATGTTCACCAAAGCACACACCATCTAGGCATGCCAACATCACATGACACCAGTTCAAGAGCACAATGGAAAAGGACATGCCCTGGTCCATTTGTTACAACATCATATCACAACTAAAGAATTTCCCATGAGGTTTTTAGTAGAATTATACATCAAGGCACAAAGGTCGTTTACAACATATAGTAAGGGCACTTCAAAACAAGCACCAGGAAAAAATCATACATCAGGCTTGGCCTTGTCACAGGGTGTGGCATAGGCCTACAACTAGGAGACAACTAAGTCACATAGGGTAATACATCTAGCACTTTTGAGTGCATACCGTCAAATTGAGAATATCACAAGGATATATTTCACACACCCGAGGATAGGAATACATTTTAATGAGAACATACATGGTATTTGGGAATGCTACCTAGGCCTAGAAAGCTATAGGACAAACTACCCAAGCCCATCCTAGGCTGAAGGATTTAGGTCACTAGGAGCATACCACGAAAGAACCATGCTATTCTGAGAATAACTTGTCTCTATCATGAAGCATAAAAGATCATTTGTCACACTACACCACTATCTCAAAATGTACATGATCAACCGTCACATGGAACCCACTACTTGACTACCATCGAACAAAAATGATTCAAGACATGAACGCAATGATCGAATAATGAAACACGCCAACTGAGTATCCACCACCTACCATAGTGGGACCTTAATGCATTGGCCACTCTTGAGCCATTAGTATCAGGCATGGCCAAGGATACCATTTCATGCCATCTGCTAGCCCAATATCTATAGGGTCTAGGATAGAATACCATCCTATATTAGTGCTCACCCAACATAGAGAGGCAAAAAAATCATAATGTACTTGTTGATTCATCACAACTAAGGTACCGATAAATCCGCAACCCAATGTTGGGATTTTGAGACCAAATAATCAATTCATGAAGGTCTCAAGAGCACATATCTTTTCCATAGACATAGTGCTCATAGAATCAATTGAGGTCACCACTGGCTGCATCTTTGTACCTGTGCTACCTACAAACACTGAGATAAAAGCTCAGAAACATAGAAGTTAGTAGGAACATGATCAGCACATCAGCCTCATACAAAACCATCAAGCATGATCATATAATAGAGTAATATCACTCTTGCAACATCGTAAAAGCAAGACCTTAGCAACATGCATAGAGATCAATCATGCAAAACATTGATGGATCAATTAGATACACTCAAATGAATGATTTCATCATGAGGCACACCCAGAGAGAGCTAGCACACTCTCATAATTCCAAGATTCATACACAACAATCATTCCCAGCCACTAACACTGGTTTCAACCAGGATCAAAATCTGAACAGAATCATAAGAGTCATGGGCAATATAGAATCATCATCTCAACTCAAAAATAAGATGGAAGACCAAGGTCTATCCAACAACAACTCTACATAAAACCAATTCTCTCAATGACGAGCAACATCAAGGAGGATGCATCCACAAGAGAGACTCTCATCAAAAGAGGTGCGGTCTCAATAAGAACCTATAATAGGATGACCCACACTAGTAGTTTTGAATCATAGTGACCAAGAAATGTCACCAATCAAAAGAGTGATGCCACAAACCCAAGAACAACAGAACTAGTTCAAACAAGGGAGCACAACTTGCAAAGATCAACAACAAGGGCAATCATGCCTCATGCACAAAAAGTTGTCAAACAAGATAACAAACATTTGGCTTTGGGATGGCATAAATGACCTCAAAATGCATCCTCAATGTTCCCAACAATAAGTCATCATGCCACGTAGAACACCAAGCCTTGCATTATGTATGATAGACATGAAAAAGATAACATGCATGCAAAATTTGAAAGCGCAACAAGAAGACACGCATATAAAAATAGACAAACATACAATTGCAAACATGAGCGTATGAAGTCTACCGGCAACGGTCTTAATTCACTAAGAACAAGGCTCACCAAGAGCACATGTTTGAAGGCCCTCCATCTTGAGGTACCTGGGAACCTTCTTGTCCCAATTTGTGTTTTTCCATACTCACTGTATCTAGGATGAGTGGGAGTGCAAGGATATACTATCTTGCACAATTTAACAAATTCCATCTCAAAACATGTCATCTGGATGGAAATTGAAGCGAAGACTCAATCCAATTCATCCCAGATGAATGATTGGAGACCAGAGATGAGAGCTCCTTGAGCAACGAAATTCTTGAGTTGCCAATAGAACTCCTCTCTACCATTTCACACATGATCACAACTAGTCTAACCACAAGTAAACAAGTGGAGGTCATCACCACAACGCAATCGTTTACATCCTCAAGGAGAGGAACATACATCAGTTGCACAAAATTTAACATCTGTCACCTCATGAAGAGCGTAGAACATTTCCATAAGGCAACTCTTCAAAGAATACATAAGGATATGATCCTAGATCACCTAGGTATCAATCCGAAGGGACCATTAATTGAACAACCTTGATAGAGTAACACAACCACAGAGCACATGCATATCACAACACAATTTCAAAAACGCTCTGATACCATTTGTAACAACGTTGTCCCGATGTTGTTTGGCACCCTAAGGAAGTCACTAAGATCCAATGAATCTGGGGCAGAAGACTTGGGGAATACGCCTCAAGCAAGCAAGGAACTCAAGAGTGAGTGCAAGTAGAATCACAACTTATTAACATATATGGCAATACACCTCATGGAGGGTAACCAACTCCAAAGCAAGGACCATGCAAACAAGCACACACACAACCTTGTAGACAACATTGGTGGGAGGGAAAACGATGCACCTACAAGGGAAGGTGCCTCACCCCTAGATCCCCTCACGATATGGTATAATATGTGGCCTGGGACTATACCAAAACTATCCAGTCTTGGTTGCCTACATATCTATGACTGTCGTAGAATCAGGGCCATGTAGTTCTCCACGGTGAAGGGGGAATGAAGAGGACTTAGAAGAGAGTTACAACAGGAGGGTGTCCTATTGCTAGCTTGGTACTGCCAAGCCAAGGTGGGTTTTTTAACACTTGAGAGTCACTTGAGGGTACCTCGAAGTGTTCCATGGTCCTCGAACCATGGGGAGAGCCTAGGAGAGCCACCACCCTGGGACATCTCTCACATATACCTTCATAATGAGTTTTGTAAAGTATTTAGTTTTGAAAAACAAGCTTCAATATGAGTTTAAGAGAAAGACTTCTTAAAGCTTAGTTTGGATTCCAGTTCATTGGGGAAGCTCAATCTTGCACAAAGGTTTAAGTTTTAGTTTGACTTACCTCTGGCCTTGAAACATTAGCTCATTATTCCATTTTAGCCTTTGCAAAAGTTAAACTAAAGAGAAACACACCTAGTCCATTTTGCAAATTGGCCCATGCCCATTTTCATCATTTGGCCTGAACTAGAGGAAATTGTACTTGGCCCATTCACGAATTAGAGAAAATCCATTTTCCCCACTTCCCAATTTAGCCAAATGTTACTTTTTCCAATTGACTTGAACTGGAAAAATTGTACCTGGCCCATTCTTGAACTAGAGAAAACCCAATTTTCCATTTCACCAAATCAACGAAACTCACTTTTTCTCATTTCACTCAAACTAGAGAAAACCCATTTTCCCCACTTTCCAACTTGAAGGAAAGCCGATTTCCCCACTTCATCCATTGAAATGTCAAACCAAGGAAAACCATGTTTAGTCCATTTCAAATTCGGTCCATCATTACTTTTCGATTTTAGCCTTTACCTGAGAAAATGACTCCCTTTTCCATTTTGTAAAATTGATCATTTTTCATTAGAGCATTAGTAGAGGCCTAACATAGTCCCAAGTTCGATTTAGTGTAGTCAGGGTGGTCATGATGAAGAATGGTGGAAAATTATGGATTCTATGATCAGATAACTTCAAATCAAATTTTAGGGGCTTTGAGAACAATTTGAGTGGTTTTTTTGGTGGATTTTGCCAATTTTGAGCGGACTATGCTAGGCTCAGATAGGGACTATGCTAACCTAGCGTAGTTCCCATCTCCCATCAGTGTAGTCAATGTGGTAGGTGTCAAAAATTGTGAAAAAGGTAGGTTTTATGGTCAAACAAGCCTTAATTATGGTTTTAGGATCTATTGGAGTCAAGTTTCATGATTCTTGGTATATTTGGCCAATTTTGGATGGACTACGTTGGGCCTTAAACAAGAACTATGTTGGCCTAGCATGGTCCCAACTTCTCACCTAGCATAGTCTAGTGTTTGTACATTAAAAATGTGGAAAAGTGGGTGGGTTTGACTTAGTTGTTGATTTCATGGTGTTGGGGTTCTCGGGAAGTGGTTTTCGATTGGAAGATGGATTGTCTAAGCCTTTCTAGGTGGACTATGTTGGTCATCAATGTGTGAGTAGGCCCAGTATAGTCACTTTGGGTAGATTGCATTTCAGTCAAAAAAAGAATGGAATCTTGTCTTAACTTTTGGT
Source organism: Gnetum montanum (assembly GCA_015680685.1). Taxonomy (NCBI): domain Eukaryota; kingdom Viridiplantae; phylum Streptophyta; class Gnetopsida; order Gnetales; family Gnetaceae; genus Gnetum; species Gnetum montanum. The sequence goes on from MNCI01025861.1 coordinate 790,226, forward strand.
TTGACATAGTCTTGGAGTCTCCAAAAGTGGTTTGGAGCTTGGAGGTTATTGGTTTAAGGGTTTTCAATTGGACTACACTAGGCACTTACTAAGACTACGCTAGGCTAGCGTAGTCCTTGGGTTTCCTTAGTGTAGTCATGAAGATTCCTTGATTTTTATCATAATTAGATGTGTTTGCCTAAGTTTTGATGCTATTGGAAGCTCTGCCTAGGTTTTAGCGATTTGGCATGGCTATTCAGGGTTGATTAGAGTCTGGATGGGCTGGAAGAAGTCTATCCTATCATGGACTATGCTAGGCATTAGCTAGGACTATGGTGGCTCAACATAGTCTTGGAAAATCATCAATTTTTTACATAATTTGGTGTGCTAAATCACATTCCAAGATTTTAGGGACTTCCAACTAAGGTTTAGAGAGGTAGGATACAAGTGCTAGTTATCTCAAAGTTTCCATGGATGCTAGTCTTAGTGTAGTCTAGCTTGGAACTCCAAAAAGCTCAACGTAGTCATGGTTTTTTGTGTCATTTTAGGAGCGTCCAATAGGGCGCACTCAAAATTAGCAAGTTTTTTATGCCAAAATTTGCACATAACCTAGTGTAGTACTTGGTTTTTAATTTCATCCTCAAGCAAAGTGGAGTTGCAAAAGGAAACTAGGGTTTCACTTTGGACACCTAGGTTTAAGTGGGTTTTAGTTCTAAAAACTTGGACAAAATCATTGTTGTTTCACACTTCTTGGTACTATGCACAAGTCAAAAACTCTTTTGCTATCACCACTATCCACTGCCTAGCCCTAGTGTAGCTCTAGCTGCTTGTCATACTATTGTTAGCATAGTCACTAGCACTACCAAGAACCATAGATCTTTTATGTTTTTGTGCACTAGTCTTCCACATCATGGTGAAGAAGAAGACTTCCACTAGGAACCCTACGTTGGAAGATGTACATGCCACTACCCAAAGCTTAGCACATATACCTCATCCAAGGATTGGAGAAGGCTCCACCACCATCTTTCTAAGGTACACATTCTTAGTAGCTTTTCCAGTCTATTTCATGTATTCCATTTTTTGGGTTTTGTTCCATTTTTCAGATCTAGGATTATGTATTCATTATTTTGAGATTCAGTAAAAATTAGATAGTATATCTAGGTCATTTTTATTCATTTTCAATACTATGTGGGCTTTGGATTTTGGTTTTGTTGAGGTTTAAATGCTTTTCCCACAATTTTCATGGGTTTTTACTTTTTTTTTTCCCAAAAAAGCAATGCCACTTTTGGATTTTTCTCTAGGAAAATGGCTAGGTTTTTTAGTTTTTTAAGGCTATGGGGTTATTTTTTATCATTTTTTGGTCAATGAAATTGTTTAACCACTTGATTTTGCCTCACAAATAATTTTCTATGGCTGTTCTGTCATGCCATGTCAAGTGGGTTTTTTGGCCTTAGGTCATTTTTTGTCTAGGTTATGTAATTTTTCTATGCTAAAAGGTTAAAAAATTTTAAGTTTTATGGTCATTGATTTTTAGCTTACAATTCAAGGATTCTAATGAATCTTGAATCACCAAATTTGAATAAATAGTTTGGCTGTTATAGTTGTTTTCGTGATCTCGTGCTAAAAGGGTTCTTGGTGTGACAAGTACGGTTAGGTCACTTTTTAAATTTTTTCTGAAAATATGATTATTATTTGTATAGTTTCTTATTATGGGATTGTCACTTGTTTTTTTATGATTCCAATGGATATGGAATTGTCAAAGTTTGTTAAGTAATTAATTTTTTATGGTCATTTTTGTTTGGTCACGTGAAATCATGGTTATAAGGCTATTATGCATTTACCCCTGTGAATGGGCAATGTTGAGATTGTAAAAATTTTTGTTTTCTTAAACATTCCATGATCTTGGGGATAGTTTGGGATGTTAAGAAGGGGTTAGAAGTAGTTTGGTTCAAAGTAAAAATTTTTTCATATTTTTCATAAGTGTTTTCCTATGGCCATTTTGGTGTGAAGTGTGAATTTGTTAAATCTTGGTTGTAAACTTAGGTTTCCCTTTGGATTTTTTTGTAAGTGTAGAATTTAATGTGGGAATTGAGAATTTAGTCTTATGCAATCATCTTCACATTTTAGTCCTAAATTGTCAATTCCACATTTTCAGTTATTATCACTATTTTAGTTTTGAACTATCATTATTTGTATTTTGTCTAAGTGTTGTTTACTATGTTAAATGGTTATAAGGCTGAAATGGTTGATATAATGGTTGTAGTGTATTTTACTCTAGTTTTGGCTTTGTCTACATTATTATAACGATTGTGGTTATAGGGCCTTGTTGAAGCCCATCCTAGTGGTTATAAAGATGGAGGGGCTTTTATGTTGCATCCATCTCCTTGGGCCTAACACTCTAGTTCTAGATATGGACTGGCATTGCCATGGGATATGATTCAGGCCAGGAGCCAAAGACTTTCTTGCCTATCTTCTATAGAACTCTAGTATGATGGTTTGGTCACACTTAGCACTTGAAGTAGTAGCAGTGATCTTAGAGACCATTCTACTTGGGTCCTTTAGCTTAATTATCAAGTTCATGATGGATGAACCTAATGCTTGTGTGGAGGGAGAGAGCAATGATGGTGCAACCACTATGGGTTATAGCATATTGGTGAAAATTTTGGAGGTGCCTGAATTTAGCCAGTATAACATGAACAATACTTTAATTGTTGTTCATCATGCCCATATGTTGTTCCAAAATCCTTTAGGCACTGTTTATTACATAGAGGGGTAAGTAAGGTTGTCTTTGGTTTATGGTTATTTTCTATCATTGTGTACTTAAGTTATGATGATTTTTTGTTGCTTCACTTGTCTATAGGTTTGCGATGGATGAGTGGGGCTTAATTAGAGGTGACAACCTTCTACTTCTACCTCACATAGCTTTAGAGGTGTTTACCAAAAGCCCAAATGTGAGACTTGCGATATTGGAACAGTTGAAGGATGACTTTGAAGAAAGCATTAAATGCCATCCTAAGGCTTATACGAGATGTCTAGGGAATGGGAAAATAGATAGTTAGGGGGACAACTAATCCATTGATGACTTAGAAGTAAACGCATTTCCTAGAGCTCCCAAGATGCCTACATCAAATAAGCAAAGTGTGTGTTTTTGTTTTGTTGGTTTTGGGTTATTTGTATGCTACCATTTTTCTAGTTATTTCGGTTTTTGTTGTTTAATTAGTTGTATTAGTTTTGTTTTAACTTAGTTATATTTGTTGTAACTTGCTTTACATGATGTACCTATGCTAAGGCTAACAAGCTATCCTTCATTATGTTGCAAAGGCCACTACATTAGCTGAAGTTACGATTAACACTTCAGGATGTGTTGATGAGACCTTGATCCTCAAGTTTGATAAGGTGAAATCCTCATAGGACTAGCTTTTGGACTAGGCACCTAATGTTATACATGTGAGGATTATTCATGCGGGCTTGTTTAATCTCTTGATGGCCCCAAGCCCAATCATTTCTACTGCAAAGATGATGAAATCATTGACTTATTTGGCCAAAGAGTCAAGAAGTTCATCACTTGTGTTCACAATGTGATAATTATTTTTAATGTTAGTGCATCCATCTTTAGTGACCTCTTTGGTGTTCCAAATAATGGTATGCTAGTTATCGCAAAACCAGGGAGGGAGGTGGATCACCAGGATGAAGTAGAAGAGTGGTTAAACACCAACATGGTAGCAAGTGATGAGTGGCGAGGTACCCCTACACTCAACCATATGTAACGAGTGTAGCACGTGAAATCCAGTCAAACTCCGTAGACTAAATGCCTAAACGCCCCATGGAACACTTGGGGTTAATCATTCATTGTCTTCCCAGACTTATTTGTTGTTGTTATGGTGTATGGTTAAGTAAGTCCGAGGTATATGATTTTTATGATCTTTTATGGTTTTTCTCCTATGCTAAAGGGGTGAAGGGTTGAGAGAACTAACTAACTCTAACTAAGGACCTAAGTCTAAATTAACTAGTGTTAGCATCTGTTCCCACTTGCCGTACACACCCTGAACTATGCAACTGTGGCTACCAAACGCTAATCGTTACTGGGATCACCACATGTAACGCACGTGCTCGAAGTGGTAGTACTGAGGCACTTAACTAGCCTAAACGTGATGAGCAGCTGATTCCTTAACTAGCCGTACACACCCGTAGATGCTCGTAATCAAGTCATACTCATCCCGTATTCTAGGAGTTGAGGGTGAGAGAGACTAATCGCGATGAGTAGTCGATTCCTTGGTTAGCCGTACACATTCGTCAATGCTCGTAATCAAGTTGTACTCATGCTGCACTAATGCAGGTAATAAATAACATGTAAGAAATAACAAGTAATAAATCCTATTCCATGCACTGCAAGGTTTATCCACAAAGCTCGTCTTTATTGTCGTACACAACTTGCGTTCAGGTACAAAGCTGCTCGAATAAAGATCCGTTCACTTGGGGACTCCTATTGCGGGCACATGGAAAATATTCTATCTCTGGAGTGATCAAATTGCCAAAGTTTCCCTACTTTAAGCCTAGGATGGAAAATAAAGGGAGTGCTGCCTCTTATTTATAGATTTTGCGGCGGACCGTGATATCGCGTATGCGATATCGTAGGGGATGACGCGATATCGCGTACGCGATATCGTGGCCCATGCGATATCGCGTCTCATCAGCAAGGGATACTTTCTAAAATAGATCAAAGCATTGTTGATTAGAGAAATGTATCCCTTGTTCCAATCCCAAGAATTTCATAAGTTTTTGTGATAGGGGAAGATCTTGGGCATGGAGTACGCTTAGGAACTCACAGAGGATGCTTGATTCAACTAGGCTATAGACTTGGTTTTTGGGATATAGTGGAAGATCCAAAAGCTTCGCAACAACCTCACCACAAAGTGCCATGTGCACTTTGCACTTTTTGCAAATTATCTATGAAGGTTTGCAGAGTTCTTAGTGGTGAGGAAGGGTGGATGATGGATTACCCAAGATCCATCCCAACTCACCAAACCTTGGGTGAAGCACCTTGCCCCATTCACGCAAGCTTAGGACCCACTAGAAGCTATGCGTGAATTGCTATCTATCACTACTAAGGGGATTAGTGGTAGGAGTTGTGTATGCTCTAACAGTATGAGGGTTGAACCTCTCACGATACCACCTAGAATTAAGAAGGTTTAAAAGTTACATGCATAGGCTAAGGAGACAGCTAGGGCCAAGCTTAAGAGACCCTTGGTGGATGATATAGCACCATTGATCGAGGAGCCTTTGCCAAAGAAATTGATCATCAAGCTTAGAGGGATGCATCAAGATGTTAGAGGTATGTTCTTGTTAATTTATAATTATTTTTGTTAATTTTCTTTTTCACAGGTCATGATTTTAAGTTGATGTAGTTGATTGATGGTCTTAAAAAATGTGTTAAGTTACTTTATGTTTCTTGGTCGGTACCTTTGTAGGTAAGTAACAAGAACAAGAGGCCCTTGTAGTAGTAGTAGTGATTCCAAAGGAGTAAAGGCATCAAAAGGAGGAAGAGTAGCAACGTTGGGAAGATGAAATACTAAGGCATTATGAGGATGAGGCATTGTAGTAAGAGGAAGATGAGGTTTTACCCCTTCCTCCCATGGATTACTTTGATGTCTTTCTAGAGGATCCACAAATGGTTGAACCTCCTATTGTCATATTAGAGGGCCTCCTAGGTATTTATGATTTTCCTTGGTCTTAAGTGTTGTACATGTTATCCTTCATTGTTTTATGCTTATCTTTGGCTACAATTATTTATTATTTTGTACACTTGTTGTAGCCCAAGTGTTGCAAGTAGAAGCTTCCACCTCTACCTTCTACATGCAACCATAGGTGGATACCCTTGATAAACTTGAATTCATGTGGGATGTAGCTAAGGATATGATCAGATCAGTTGCAGTAGATAGCTCATAAGATCGGTAAGAGTCCTAACCCATTTTTCCTTTATTGTTTTTTATGTTTGGTTTTCATATTATTTTATATGGTTATGAAGTTTTTTGTTATTAACTAGTTTCACTTGTTGGATTTTTGTTTTATGTTGGTTATAGTGCCTAAACTAAGATGGAATCTAGATAAGCTATTTTAGGTTGCTACATTACCTCATTTACCTCCTGAGATGGAGAATGTCCCATGAAAGTTGTATGAGGGTGCCATTGAGTGTACACTAAGTCTTTGTGGAAATGTAGACACTCAAATGAGTTCCTATGAGAACAAGTTGTAGCATTGAGGAAGGATAACTAGAAACTAATAGAGGAGGTGTAAGAGCTCAAAGATCATAAGGACTTTATAGAAGCCTAAGCGCACAACAGAGATTCCTTATGCACTAAGGAGATAGCTTAGGCTCATTATTAGAATGCGATCAAAACCAAGGTTGCCCTTGCTAGAGAGGTGATAGAATAGAAGCTCCAAATTGATCTCATTAACTATAAGGTTGGTGAGTGGAAAGATTACTACACTTGGGTCCTTGAGTGGGATCATACTTAAAAGGCTCACAAAAGGATGTACAAAGCTGAATGGGATGCCAACCTCAAATGGCTACATGAGAAGTCTATAGAGTGGCAGAAGCTAGAACTATTCACGATGGGCATCAACATGGAGGAAGTGTATAAAATGTTTGCGAAGAACAAGGTTGTAGCCAGCTCCCCTACTCATCAGATCACTACTACCTTAGGGGAGGAAACTACTTCCACATTCTTACATGAGCCCCCTACATGGAGTGACATTGCCAGGACTAGTATCCTCATAGGGAATTGATCTTGGGGACATGAACTAGGCCAACATGTCTAAAGATCAAATCCTCCATCGTCTAAATGTTGGTTTTTAGAGCTTCCCAAAAAACATGCAACACCAGATCCATCTCAGGTTAGCTTTTTTTAGTTTTAACTTTATCGTGTTTTACTTTTCTTTTTGTTTTAATGTTTGCTAGTTGCCAATCAGTTTTGTGTTGTCATGTTATAGGCATTAGAAGGCATCAACAACCCTAGCGGTGAAGGTGGAGATGATGCTATACCTTCTCCACCAGATGCTCTTTAGTTCCCTCAGTTGCCTCTTGTTATGAGTGTTTCAGTTTTAGATATTTTACTCTTCATTGATTTAATTTTAATTTTGATGTTGATGTATGGCTAGTATTAGCCAAACAGTTTATTGTTTGAACGTTTTATTGCTTGACCATTTTCGTCACCTTATGTGGCCATGGTTATGATGTTATGGATGTTTTACTATTAATTTTAATCTTAAATTTAATTCTAGTTGTAATGTTATAGCATTATGATTTTTTTATGTTATAGTTCTATGTTATAATTGATATCTAAAGGCTATGTTGGCCAAACTTGGTTGTCATGTGATAAAAGGTTAAAATGGTATGGAACAAAGTCATAAACTAAAGCAAAAATGAGATATAAGGTTGTTGTCAATTTTAGGCCATGGCAGGCCATGTGGTATTTGTTAGTTTAAGACCATGGTGGGCCATATGATACAGTTAAAGAAAATGTATATTTTTGGTTATTTCATGTTTTATAAATTTTTATGGATTTTTAAAATTTAAAAATTTTATGACATTTTTGGCTTTTTTGAGCAAAAAGAAAAAGGCTTCAAAAGGAAAAGAATGTAAAACAAAGATAAACTTTAAGTTATAGGTAAATAAAGAATTTAATGTAAAGGAAAATGAGGTAACAAAAAAAAGTAAAGTATAAACTAAGTTATTGGGCTATAAGTACATGTAGTTATATTGTTGTCAATGTATAGGATATAAGAAGGATTAGGGGCATATATCACTTGTGCTAGTGCTTCCTAATCTTCAAGAGATAAGGAAATGCATATGGTTTGTTTTGCACTAGTTTATATTCCCCATCTCCTTCACTGATAATGTTGAAGGGGAGCTCTCCCCATGATGCATTAATGGGTTCCTTGTTGTTTTCTTTGGTCTCTTTGGCTCATTAACCTCTTCAATTTTGTAGCCAACAACATGGGTTTCTTCCTAAAACTCCACTTTGGACCCTTGTTCTATATCAACATTGTTAATAGCTAAGGGGATTGCACTATCATTGTGAATAATGATTTCAACTCCCTCGTAAGGCAAGTGAATTTCTTGATGAATAGGTGAAGAGACAACCCACAATTGGGCAACCAAGTGCTATCACATTTAACTATTAGATGGATCAGTTTTTTTAAGTATAAGGAAGAACAAGTACTACTCCTATGTTGCCAAAAGAAAATGATGCAAATTGTATCTATTAGTTGATGAAAAAATGGTAATCATTTGGAAGTGTAAATTAGGTTTGGTTGTATATCGACTACAAGTGCCACTTAAGGGCATTTTTGTTTACTATTCTAAGGTAAATTGGAAATTCTTAAAAAGAAATCTATTAGGGATTGATGAAATTTCAATCATTATATGCCTTAGCAAGAAATCATGGAAAATAAAAAATAACGCAAGGCTCTAAAACTTCTCACCAAAATACCCAATCATTAGAGCCATATTTAGAATATATAGACAAGAAATCAATATCTACCATCTAATTCTGTAGCTAGAAGGTTTTGGGTAGCCTAGCTATTTGATGAACAAAAGGAAGACAAAAAACTCGCATCAAAGAGGATGATTCAAACAAGGGATTTTTCTTTAAAGATTAAAAGGAGAACTGACTCAGAAATCCAAGAATGTGGTTACTATAATTTTTCTATAGTTATTGATCCTCATTCTTATTGCAAAATATTTAAACATTAATAGTAATAATCAAAGGAATCAAGCAATGTCCATGTGTCTTATCCCAGAATTGAATTGCTGGGTACAACAAAACATTGTGGTAAAGACAAGCCTGTAATTTATCAGAATTTTTAAGAAATATGCTTGCTTCAAGGTTGGGATAAATAGCATTTGAGAAATGTGCCTACAATTCTCATCCTTTGTTTGTTATCATCAACATTTGATACAAACTGATTCTTGTACATGAAAGAAAACTGTTGTTTTAAGCTACAAACCTAAGTACAACCCTAACTACATCGCTAATGCAATTGTAGACTTGGCCTTGTCATCAATTGCAGATAATCTTTGATGCAGTTCCTCCTAGGGTACTAACCACCATGAGGAAGTAGTAATTTTGAAGGCAGTAGATGTATATGTGATGGATGATATGGTGGTAATGCGGTGGCATTGTTGGCATAGTTGGTAGTAGAATGTGTGCAAGGAGTTTGTTGTTGCTCTGTGGTAGCTGCAATGGAAATAATGCTACAAACAACGACACACAACTGTAACAATGCTGCAACAATGATGCGTAATGATGTGCAATGACATCATCGACATTGACAGGAACTACACTAGCATCACCATCATCATTCTTCTCAACCAAGATGGCACCCACGGTAATGGAGATGACATAACATGGCAAATGATGGACCCTCTTCCATGCAAAATGTGGTACACCATATACCTTTGCCCCTATGTTCCCACAATTAATTGGAGAGAATGACATTTCATTTTGAGATTTAAAATTTAGGCTCTAACATAATAAAAAACTACATAGATTATTATGATGGACATGAAATATAATATAAACTCAAATAAAAATAAGAAATATGTACACGGGAAGCTATGAATTAGAAAGGGGGGATATAGATGTTCATTTTTAATTATTATTTTATTTCCTATGAAAGTTGTATAGAAGTACAACTAACCCTCCTAAATGTTTGCATTTGACATGACACTTATGAACTATGGTATGTATCTCTCTAATTTTTGTAACTTCTTATGGTAACTTCCAAGATATTTCTTGTCAAGAAAACACTTGGCAACCATAGCTGAAATTTCTAATAACTTCCTATAGAAGTTATAACTTCTAAGGTAGATATAAATTAATATTCCTAGATATTTGTAATACCCTTAACTTCTCATGATTATTGTAACTACCTTAAGGTCACTATAAAAGGGACTTGAAAGGTAGAATTAAGAAGTGAGAAAAGGAGGAATTTTTTTTTTTGGAAAAGCAACTTTGAAGATTGTAAAAGCATGGCTTGCTAAAGACATCAATTCAGCTCCTTTGTTTTAATCCTATGAGTTCATTTCTTCCTATTTTGTTTTAGTTACTTAGCTAATGGTTTAGGTAGTATTGTGCTTGGCATTTAATTTTGGGATTTTTTCTAGGTTGCTTTTATAGCTCTGTTTTTGTGCAATATTAGACTCCTATTAAGATTTTCCATAGAAGAGTTTATGTTGTCGAAAAGCCTCAAGAGCAATTTAATAGTAATGTTTTAACGAAATTGTCCATTTTAACTATAGAGGATCTAGGAAAATCTTTAATACTTTGATGGGACTGACATAACTTCTTTATTTTTAAAGTGTATTACCTTGGTATTTCAATCTTGAAATTGTCGAAATTTTTGAAGGCTCTATTTAATGCAATTCTTGACAACTATTAACTAGCCAAAATAGAGACTTGTACTTTGTGGTTTACGTAGCATTTTTAGTAGTATAAAAAGATTGTCCTTTATGAAGTTGCTTGTTGAGCTTAGAAGGTTTGGATAATTTGTAGTGAGATTGAATTGGAATAGCTTTATTGCAAAGTGTTTCCTCATGTCAATTTATCTTGCTTAAATATTTGAGATTTCACACAAATCTGCCTTCTCTTCTTTCACTTTCTAAGTCCATTAAATTTTGCAATATTTATAGTTTTTTTGTGGAACTTTTATCTAGGAGAAATTAGGAGTATATTAATAGGATTGTGCTCAAATGTTTTTGCAAAATTTTATTTGTTACAAGTAATGTACTATAGGGATCGTATAAACTAAGTGATTGGAAAAAATAGGAATCTCCAACAACTCACAGTATTTAACAAAGTTAGTTGAATTTCTTTTATGATAGCCAATTATAGTTTCATGCACAACCCAACCATTTCAACATTCACAACAACAAAAACATACTCATGATTAGTTTATTTCATAACTATTGAGTCTATTTGGAGGTATTTGGGCCTTAGTTTTGCCAAAGACTAGTAAGCATCTAAACCTTGTTTCAAGAACACCTTTGATCCCATGACTTCCTAAGGCCATGAGACCATTAGGTCTCCAATGTTGGTGGCCCTAAATAGTTTCCAATAATTCTTTTGGCGCTAGAAGGAGGGTTGAAAGTTTTTCCTCTAAGTTCATAAGCTTGATAGTCCTAGCACACCAACAGTTCTTTGTTGCTAGGAGGGTTTAAGAAGTTAGATATTATTTTCAATTCATGATCAAAAAGATTAATAGTTTGGAAGATTTCAAAGTTTGCAAAGAAATTCATGATTATAAGACTAATCATTCATTAGAAGAAGAATAGAAGGAGGTTCTTAAGAGTGGAACAAGTAGTGGAGTTGAGACTAGAAGTATAAGAAGATTACCCTTTTTGTCTAGTTTATTAGTCTATAAGAGAAAATCGAAGAAGTATAAGAGTTCAACAATCATAAGGAATTCTAATAGGATGGTGAATCCTTGGCAAAGAATTACACCATTAGAATTTCAAAACTACAACAATATTCCTAAGGTGATTTACAAATATTTGCTTAAGCCTTTTATTCCTGGAAAAGCTTACTTAGTTGAAGAATACATCCACTTATTTGAGTTAGCTTTGGCTGATGCAAATGTTTAACATCAAGATCAAGCTTGTAGGTTGTTTGTAGCAAATTTAAAGGATATGGCTCAGATTTGGTATTCAAACTTGCCTTGCAACAGTATCACAAGTTGCAATGATATGAAAAGTCTTTTCTTGGCCCAATTTGGCAATCAATTAGATCAACAACAATTGTATTGTGCATTAGTACAACCTAAGTAAGGAGTTAAAGAGTCAATTAGAGATTTCAACATTAAGTTTCAATGAATTTGTAGGCTCTTTCAAAGACAATATAAACCATCAAATGAAATGCTTAAAGATACTTATCTTAAGGTTGTGAATCCCAATATTTCAATTTGGTTAAGGAGAACTCCAAACTTGTTAACACTGAATCACTAATTTAGTGAAGCTATATAGTTAGAAAAACAACTAAACTTAAATCATGAAGAGATTATCACAACTCAAAAAAGAGAAGAAAAAATGATGATTCTTGTGCAAGATTTTACTCAACTTAAATCCTTACTAGGACCATCTCATGTTAAGATAGAGCAAGAATTAGAAAGTAGAGAATTGAAAAGAGGATAATTAATGAGAGACTTATCCAATAAAGTGGTTAATCTAGAAAAAGCTTTGGAAAAAGTTAAGATCAAGGAAAAAAAGAAAAATAGAAAGTATAAGAATCAAGATAATAAGTTAGTAAAATATGAGGATGAAAGTGATCTTGTTATGTCAAACTTGATATTAAATTAGATAATGAGCTATCTAGTGTTCATTATGCAAGGAAATCTTCTAATAATGGATCTAGTAATAGTTCTTCTCTATCAAATTCTAAAGAGGATATATGATCAGATGAAGAGTGTAATAGTAATGAGAAAAATGGATATAATCTTCAATCAAAAGAAAGGTTAACTAGTTTTAGACCTCCAAATGTCATTTTTGATCCATCCACTAAGAAAGGTTTTTGAATCAAGTAGAAGAAAGAAGAATAAAAGTAAAGAAGATCAAGTAGGGTAGAGTACTAAAAATAAAACTTTTAATAAATGGATAAAGAAACTAGGCTTTTATGGAGATGTAGAACATGATTTGATTGAATATCTTAAACATGTTAGAGCCAATATTAGTATATATCAATTATTATAAATAGGAGATTAGCAAAGAAAAGCTTTAGAGTTCATTAAAGATAAAAAGAGAGTTGGAAATTTAGAATTAAGCTATGTTTCTAACATTGAGAAGACAACAAAAACTACCTATGAGTACTTTTGATAAATAAGCTTCTCCTTTTCTTTTGACAATGAAGTTAAAAGACAAGTATCTTCACAATTGTTTAGTTGATTTTGGAGCTACATCCACTATTATGTTGTTATCTATATTAAAAAAACTTGGTTTGATTCTAGAGAAATCAAATAAAAAGATTGTTTAAGTGGATAAGAGCAAAGTTAAGATTGTGGTTTAGTTACCCAATGCTTTATTAGAAATTGCTTATATCAAAAGTAGAGTAACTATTCAAGTAGCAGACATACCAAATTCACATAGTCTTTTTTTGAATAGAAGTTGGAGCAAGAATTTCTCTAGTTATATATCAATAGATTATTCTCATATGTGGCTACCTTCAAAAGGGAAGTTGAATCAAATATACATATATAGTGAACCTTTGATGAGTGAAGACATTACTTTAACTAGAAAGAATAAAGTCGTTTGATGAGTAGCGAGGTATCCCTATGCTCAACCATATGAATACCAGCGTGTACGCATGATCTGGTCGAACTTTGCAAATGGACTAGTTGTAGCACCTAGACAGTTATACGTTGATCGTAGTTTGCTATGTTCCCACTTAGACTAGTAATTTCTTTGTCATGTATGGTTTAGTCTAGAGTGAGGTGTACGATGTAGTCCCTACTACTATGCTGCTCCTAAGGACAATAAGAGATAGCTTAATTAAGCTAATGGGTAATAGAAAATAAGATCTAAGCTAGCCTAAGTATGATTAGCATCCATCCCTAATCATCCATATGCATCTTGGACTTCATGTACTACTTTTTGGATTACCATGCACACATCACTCGAAGCACTACTCGATACGCTATTGGGTTACCACATAGTTACACTTAAATGTTCATGATTAATGTGTACTCATTCTGTGTTGATGATAAGAATAGTAAATGATGATAAAGGAAATATTAACTAAGAAAATAATAATAACTAATAAATAATTAAAACAAATTAAAAGCTAAGTGTATGCTGCAATGATGGAGTAATCTTGATTTTTATTGCCAATCATGTATGTGTCCAAGTACATCACACTCGAACAAATGTTCCGTACAATTACAAGCATCATATTGCAGGCATGCACTTGGAAAGAACACTAAAATTGACTATAAGAAAAGAAAAGAATTTCTAACTCTCTAACGAACTAACTCCTAACCAACTAATCTCGTTGTGCACCTAAGTGTTGTATTTATAGGCTAACACAAGAATCACAATATCGTGTATATAATATCATATCTAGGCTATGATATTGTGTACCTGATATCAAGGCTTGACAAACCACGATTCATCATACCCCCATGATTGAATAAAAACTCATCCTCGAGTGAAACAAAATGAGGAACAAGTTCATTCGATTATAAATAGTGGATAGGTATGGGATTATTGAATGACCATGGACTATTTCATGCCACAGTGTGGGACTAGACAAAATAAAATCTAGATACCAACATAAAATACAAAATTTATGGAACTCATGTGGTTCTTGGTGGTGGTGGTGGCTCCTCCATGGGTGCCTTTCCTTTGTCTTGTTCTCCAAGCTTCTAAAATGGATTCCTTTGAAGAAGTGCCTAAATATTTTCCTCCTCTATTCAAGGATCATGCACCATCCATGCTAATGTTCCAATGTTTAATGAAGTCAGCACTTGCCATGAACACAACAGTTTCGGGAACATTCGATTGGCCTTAACATACCATGCTGCAAATAGCCATCATTCCTCCTCATAGGCTTTAGCTTTATCTTTTAGTTCCTAATAATCTGTAAGCCATTGAGCCAAATCTACTGCTATGTCTTTCTAACCTTGGTAGCTAGCATTTATCACCTGTAATTCAGAGTTTACTACTTCTAATTTTTGCAATATCTTCTTATGTTCCACAAACTCTGTCTCATATTTAGCATAGGTGGCAGCTACCTGCTTCTCGAGCTTAGTTCTTGGGTGTCCTGCTATTAACATGGCCAAGTTGGTATATTGCAGGTTTGCCAATTCCATGTATTCTATGAGATCTTGGATCTGCAAGTCTTGGCTTTTCAATTCTACTTGGTGGGCGAATGCATAAGTATCCAGTATGGCTTGCCAGTGAATGTGTTGAGCATTGAAAGAATTAATGTGGGCCTTAATCATATGTATCTCCTTTTCCATGATTTCCTTATACATTCCCACCTAGTCATGGAAGTGTTCTTTTAACCTCTTGTGCTTCTTGGTCTCATTTTGCCATGCACTTATTTCTATGACCATCTTTTGTTGAATGGCATAGACCTTGTCCATGGAGAGGGTTCTATTCTCCTTGGCCAAGTGATTCATATCTTAGTTGATTCGAACTAGTTGTTCTCACATTTGTTGGAAACTTTCTTCAAGAACGTTCTTTTGTTTCTCAACTGTTGTCAATCAAAGATTTTCAACAGCAAGTAATTTATTTTCCTCTTGTAAGGCCTTGAGAGCTTTAACATGTGCATATGTTTGAGCTCGTGCTTTTTAAGCATCCCAATTATCCTTCTCTTTTTCCATTGTCATCCTTTTATTTTCTTTCATCAATTTATTTAGTTGCTCAATTCTGAAAATGTCTAATTGGTTAGCTGTGATAAATTGGGAAAAGTCTCGTCATTTAGCTTGGAGGGCAATTATCTTTTCTTGTAATCTTTACAACTCTTCTTCTACAGGCTTAGCCCTAACTTTAGCCATGAACAATTTTCCTTTGGTGGAAATGAGGTTTGATTATGCTATAGTGATATTTTGGGGGATGTCAAATAAGGATGTTATAACTTGTCCTATTTGTAGCAAGCGATCCAAAGCATCCTTAGGTTCCACAAGAGTCATTGAGGGACTGGCCAAAGCTTGAGCATCACATGCTCTTGTGAAATCCACCGGTAGCACAACATAAACATTAAATGATTCTTTGATGTGGTCTACAACCATCTCTACTACACCTACCACATCCTGGTGCTGCATGACCAACACTGTGGCTTCTTCACTAGTTTCCAACCTGACTTGGAAAGATGTGGCATTTCCAAAGATTTACTGAGACTATTGGGACTCTCCTCCTAAAATCAATGAAATATGTCCACTTGTAGGGTTGGTCGGAATAGTGGGTTGTACAACATCATCAATGATCCTAAATAAGTTTTTAGCATCATGGCTTCCCCAACTAACCATCTTGGCGATTGTTTAGAGATGACTGATAGATGGTCGATAGTCTTGTTACGGTGTTGATGGTTTCTGGACTTGCTAGCTTATAGGCTATGTGTTAGGCCTCGCTTCCTATTGTTGGCTGGGTCCTATTGTTTGAGGCATATTGGGCCCAACCGTTTACTCTTCTTCTTGTTCTAACTGCTCACCAGCATCTTTCCTAGGCATCGATGGTTTGAGTAGTTTAGCATATGAAGTATTTTAGGCTTTTCTAGGAACATCATTTATGTAGCCTAAGATCCTAGCATGTTTGCACAGCTTCCTTATAAGACAAGGGAAAGGCAAAGTAAGCTTCCCTATCTTCCTTTCTTCAAATTGCCTTAATATCTCTATTAGATATAGATGGGGAAAATTCACATTAAATTTTCCCATCAAAATCATACTGCCCTAGGTCGCATAAGTAGATAATCTATTTAAAATTTTGGTGGAGAAAATGTGATAAGTGTTGATCTTAAAGTAGATCCTCTCCTCTAGGGTCAATTCTCCATAACTTTCTTCTGCTTGTCATAGGTCTATTTCAACCATAATTTCCTTACATCTGTGTCTGAGCGAGTGGACAAATGAGCAACTTTTGGTCCCTCGTTTGGAAGATTTAGGACCTATGCAATGGCCTTTGCAGAAAAATCAATGGAGACACCACCTACATTAGCAATAGTGCCTCCCTCCTTGCCATGTTAGACTTGATACGTTTCACCTAAATACCAATCACCACTCTCTAAGAGGATGGACCATAGTGGAGATGCGTTCAATTAAGTCTTCGCTAGTTCAGAAGCAAACTTAGTGAAAGGCCCAAAATTGAGCTCCACTATCACAGTTGCAAAGGTGGGCTTCTCCCGAATGGCTTGGAGACATTCAGGGAACAATGTAAGATGTTGCCATGGTTCTGGGGCTCTTACTTTGCCACCTTCTACATGGCCAGATTGCACTATCATAGGGGTTTCTTGATGAATGTTAAATGAGAGGGCCTCTTGCTCTGCATGTTCTACTCAAGGTTCCTAGCCTCTACCTCCTCTCGTCCATTTAGTTACACTTTTAGAAGGTCCTTCTTGTTGTCCTCTTCTAGGGGCCATCTGTAATCACACAAAGATTTATTTTTAGTCAGGTTATTTAAAGAAATTTGGTTATCTTATACCTTACTCATTACCTTTAATAAATGTTTAATTCTTTGCTTAGTGTGATTTCAGATTTAGAAATTTTTCAAAGAAGTTTCCCTAAAAGTTTAATGTCAAACCTAATCTATTTAGGTGACTCATATAATAACTTAGATGGCTTGGGTGAAGGGAGAAAATTAATTTGGCATGAATTCTAATAGTACCTACCCCTATGATATCCTTCGGGCGATAGCAAATTTTGAGAAAATGATGCACAAGTTCTATAGTACCCCTCCCCCATGACTAAGTTAAGCACTTTGGGTTTAATTAGGTTCAATTAGAAAAGAAATCGGAGTGTCAAGAAGTGAAATATTGAAGCTTGAATTTAGTCTTGCAAATTGTTGAAAATCGTGGAAGAAAATTTGAACAACTCCCCGACGTCAACTATTGAAAATGACTTCTATAATGCGCAAGGGTCCCATATATATAGTTTTTATAGACACGATATTGCCTATGCAATAGTGTGTACCTAGTATCACGTCGGACCTGATATCAGGTACCCAATATCGCATTCCTACCAAGATAGAATACTTAGTAGAATTGATGATTTTTCGAGTTTTAGGGGCAAAATTAAAGGATTTGAGGTAGATTCAAAAGGTTTGGATAAGGGCAAGTGGAGATTGAGGCACCGAAAATGTAATGAAGTGGAGTCATACAATGAAGTTCTTTGAAAAGGATGAGGAAAAAGGACATGTAATGGTTCTAAGAAATTTTTGATTAAAATGATGACAAAGGAAAGAATAGATTTGGCAACGGAGTACTTAGAGGGTATAAAATAATGTGGTGGTGTGCAACAAGTACAAATTACAAAATTCATGTAAATGGATCCCCCTAAAAGTAAGTTTCAACTTATAATGCCTTGGTGTAACCACACCTTAAAATGTCCGTAGGCACTAGAAGGGTTAAATGCAACCTGCACCTGTGCAACAAAACACACACATGTTAAGTATCAAAGCTATGAGGTGCAAATTATATCCCACATAAGACACAAGTTAGAAGTATTTGGAATATGAGATGAGAAAAATTAGAGAAGGGATTGTAGAGATCGAGATGTGAGGTAACTTACCCTGGGCACAATGAATTCTAAGTGTTGTGTGTGATTAAAGTACCATTAGCCTTTCACTCCAAGATCAAAACTAAGTCCATACCTCTGATCAGTGACATTGCATTGTTTCATCCCAATGATAGACAACCATAAGATCATCATGAAAGCAAGGTGTACGATCACTTGGTGTTTTGCGCAAGGGAAGGGTGATTCAAATTCATTTGCGGCATGTTTTTCTTGAGCTTTCTTTTTTGCCTCTCTTCTTTCTTTTTTTTTTCTTCTTTTGGCTGCTTTTTTGCTTTGTCTTTTCCAAAGGTGATCTAGAGAAGCTGCCAAGCTTCAGGCATGGAAGCATGTCTTTCTAGTGGGACACCCAAGAACAACATTGAGTTCCTTTATTGAGTGCCTTTATTACAACTCTTACTCCCATTTTTTGTTAGATCTACAAGGATTTTAGTACAACCAAGTTGCATGATACCACATACAGATGTCAACAAAGACAATCCACAAGTCCCCTTGATGTCACACCCTTGTCATTCCCTCTTAGTTCATCACTCTTTGCTCTTAGCATAATGAGTACAAAGTTACTTTAAGTTTTGATGATAACAAGAATATCATCATACCCAGAGCAAGAACCTCATATTAATAGGCTGGGTGGATAGATGTTGTGGGTTCATTATCCAAATAATTAGTCACTTATGACTCAATAACATTGAAAAACACCTCAACTGATGGGTTGCATGAGTATTTTATTCACAGATGAGATTACCCACAAAAAGATAAAATGACAAATTGAAAAATGAGAAATTAGAAAACAAAAAATTGTTAACCAAAAAAAAGAAAAAGAAAAAACATTTACTAATTTTGCTCATTAGAATGGGGGGTATCCCCCATGATTAAACCTTTGATCATGGTGAGAATTAATAAATGGAGAGTTAGGACCCATGCATGTTGGCAATATTGGGATCTGATCATATCCAAGCCACTGGGTATCCTTTGGTGTAGTGGTAGGAATGTACGTAAATTGTGGTTCACACACTTTATTAAAGTAGGCATAGTGGGGCAGATTATAAGATGTGATCATGTGATAAGAAGCTAACCCACTATGGCACCTGTGACCATAAGATGGTATGCAAGGATCGATATGTCTCCTCATGTTGTTAGGTTCATTAGGCTACATGGTTGTTGGAGTATTAATTAGTGGCCTGGATAAGGTAATAGGAGGTGTTGAGTTTGAAGAGGAAGTGGCATCATAGTGTTGGGTTTGTGCTGAGTTGGAGGATGTAGTGGTTTCAGAACCATACTGTCTCTTTCTACTGCCATGCCTGAAGAAAGGATGTCTTTGACATTGTAGAGGGCTCCCACTGCTATTGACAGTAGTAGCATAAGTAATGTTTGTTAGTTGGTAATATGGTGGAAAACCTTTCGATACAACTAGTGGTGATGTAGAAGGAGGTGAAGGAGGAGAATAGTAAAATTAAGAAGGAGTGTAAGGAACATGAGGTGGTGATCCCATAGAAGAGGACATGGGTTGATGATACTTAGAAGAGTGATAACGATGAGGTGAAGTAGAGGATGTCAATCTAGTTGGAGAAATAAGGTGTTGAACGTAATAAGCACTAGGTTTCAGGTGATCTGAAGGGTGTGGCTAGTTTGGCAATGGCCTCCCCCACGACTGGGGGTTTTGCCACTACGGTTGAGCATAGTACTTCTATATGAAATCTGGATATAACATATTTCCCCAATGCTCATGTAGATATAACAAGATTGGGCATTGGCCTTTTAGGTGATCGTACATGCAAACATCACATTGATACTTATGATTTGTGAGTGAGCCCATATCCTTATTTTCTTCAGCCCTTCTTCCCAATTATCGAATGGTGTTCTATCCTATTTCTAGGTTTGGTATCCTCTGTTTGTTTTGGTTGTTAGAGTTATCTTGCATGGTTCTCCCTCTAATAATGTCTACATATTCTCCACATTTTTCATGTACCCACTCCGTCATCTTGTTGATCTTTTCCTCTATTTCATCTAGTAATTTTAGTATTGGCAAAGGTGAGGATGGTTTCACCCCCTCGAGGTGAGTTGATTTCTCCTCTTCATGATTATGGACCTTTATTATTTTAAGAGTTTGGTCCTGTTGAGGTTTTTCAACATTCTCCCATTTGGCTATTTCTACTTCTTCTTTTGCTACCACTTAATAAGCTCTTGTAATTGATGGGTTTGTAGTTCATATAGTTGACCTGGGGCATACATCCCTAGGGTTTCCCTCATTTCATTATGGAGCCCATTCATGATGTGACACATTAGCCTTTCCTCAGAGAACCCATGGCTTGGGCATTTTTTTAACAAAGAGTAATATCTTTCTAAGGCCATGTGCAAGGGTTCATCTTGCCCTTGTTTCCACTCTTGGACTTATCTCCTCAAGGTTGACACTCTTGCATAGGCTTGATATCTTTTTTTGAAGAGGTTTATCATTGTAGGCCAATGACAAATTGAATTTGTCTTTAAAGACCTATACCACATTTTTTCTTGGCCAACGAGTGTCATGCAGAAGAGCTTAAGCCTTTGCCACCCATTCTCAATGTTGTTCTATACACAGACATCGTAGAAGGCTTGTAAATAATGTTGCGAATCTAAATCATAGCCTCCTGAGAACTTAGGAAAGTTGTTTAAATCAAGCTTGGCTAAATAGTTTCCTTACGATGCTTGTAGGATATTTGAATGGCCTTTGTTATATGCATTAGGATCTTAGTGGCTAGCAGGGTTTATTGTCACTAAATAGGTTGTGAGTTCGTGGGTTGGGACAATGTTGTCTATGTTCATGTTGGCATTCCTGATTTTTCCTGTTGGTTCAATTTCTATTTCTATGTCAACCCCTTAAGGAATGGTCATTTGTGTCACAAGCCAACATTGAAAGAGAAAAGGAAGAAAGGGAACTAGAAGACTCTTCATGACTTTTGTAAGTCTTCCAATCATCCCCTGATGTGCTCCTATTACCCATTGAGAAGGTCCTAGGCCTTACGGGCCTCCTCGTTCTAGGGGATGTCCCATCTTCACTAGAGATGTCTAAGTTGGATGACAAAAGTCCTTAAGTATTGTTGAGGTGTCTATGAACATATGAAACTCCTGCATAAGCTTGAGTACTCCAAGCTTCTTCTTCATCATAAATTTTGCTGGTTCTCCAATGAATTGCCTCACTAGATGTTGCGTTATCGTTGTCTTGTGAAAGAGACATTGTTGTGAATTGTGTGTGACTTAACTGAATTTAATTTCTTTTTTTGAAGGATATATCATTAATACCTTGTTACAATGATCTTATATGATATAACTAATCTAGGTTACTAGCACTGTCCCTAGCAACGATGCCAATGATAAGCAGCGAGGTACCCCTATGCTCAACCATATGAATACAAGCATGTATGCACAATCTGGTCAAACTCCATGGATAGACTAGTTGTAGCACCTAGATAGTTATACGTTGATCACAATTCGTTGTCTTCCCACTTGGACTAATAATTTCTTTCTTACGTATGGTTTAGTCCAAAGTGAGATGTATGATGTGGTCCCTACTACTATGCTTCTCCTAAGGACAATAAGAGATAACTTAATTAAGCTAATGGGTAATAGAAAATAAGATCTAAGCTAGCCTAAGTGCGATGAGCATCCATCCCTAATCATCCATATGCATCTTGGACTTCGTGTACTACTTTTGGTATTACCAAGCACACATCACTTGAAGCACTACTCAATACGTTATTGGTTTACCACG
This sequence comes from Gnetum montanum, assembly GCA_015680685.1. NCBI lineage: Eukaryota > Viridiplantae > Streptophyta > Gnetopsida > Gnetales > Gnetaceae > Gnetum > Gnetum montanum. Next base: position 812,226 of record MNCI01025861.1, read on the forward strand.
TAGTTACACTTAAATGTTCGTGATTAAGGTGTACTCATTCTATGTTGAAGATAGGAATAGTAAATGATGATAAAGGAAATATTAATTAAGAAAATAATAATAAATAATAAATAATTAAAACAAATTAAAATCTAAGTGAATGCTGCAATGATGGAGTAATCTCGATCTTTATTGCCAATTGTGTGCGTGTCAAAGTACGTCACATTTGAACAAAGGTTCCGTATAATTACAAGCATCACATTGCAGGTATGCACTTGGAAAGAACATTAAAATTGACTATAAGAAAAGAAAATAATTTCTAGCTCTCTAACAAACTAACTCTTAACCAACTGATCTCATTGTGCGCTTGAGTGTTGTATTTATAGGTTAACACATGAATCATGATATCGTGTATACGATATCATATCTAGGCTACGATATCGCGTACCTGATATTGGGGCCTGGCATACCACAATTCATTCATCATCATTGAAATAAAAGCTTTTGAAACCAAAATCTACATACTTCAAGAAGTTGATAACTTGGAAAAAGGAGAATCTCAAAATGAGAGAAAATGAGAACTATACTTCGATGGTTCTTATAACTCTAAAGGTGTAAGAGTTGGAATAGTATTACTAAAAGATGATTTCCCAAAAATATTCAAGGTAATCGATCTATATTTCCCTTTTATGAACAACAAGGCCAAATATTAAGCTTTGTGTATTAGGATTAAGGTAGAAATTGGAGAAGGAATTAAGGAAATCACCATTAAGGGAGACTCAAGATTAGTTTGTGAACAAATTAAAGGTAATTGTGTGGTGAAAAGCTCATTTGTGTGACCTTATAAATAGCTTGTTTGCAAAATGTTGGATCACTTTCATCCCTACCAAATAGAACATATAGATAGGAAGGATAATTATATAGTAGGTGACTTAGCAAAAGTAGCTTCAACATTGGATGTGAAAAGGTTAGAAAGTTACGAAGAGGTAACAGTTGAGAAAGAACATCAGTTGTTTGTACTAGATAACATAGGACATTTCCAAGAATTTAAAGATGATGATCAATTGCTTAGATTCTTAAGAAAACAAGCAAGAATTAGAAGGTCAAATCATACCTAAAACAATGTCAAGGTTTAAGAAAAATTCAATTTCCAAAAAGGTGATTGATTATGAACATAAATTTAGTAAAAAATTTCTTTTTGGAAAAGATATACAGAATCCAAATGATCAAGCTTTTAAAGTAGTAAATCTTGGATCTATTGAGATACCAAGGATGTAAATGTCACCAAGGAAAAGAATTCAAATTTCAAGAAAATTTATTAGCACTCCTAAAAAAGAATTTGGAAAATTTTACTTGGTCTTCTGATAATCTGAAATCTTTCCAACCAGATGTAATGATACATAAAATCTCTTTAATACAAGGTTGCAAGATAGTTAAACAAATACAAAGAAAATTTAATCCATCACTTGAGCTAGCTATGGAAGCTAAGATAGAGAAGTTATTACAAGCCTGAGTCATATATCTAATCCGATATTTGACATGGCTTGCTAAGCTTGCATCAATAAGGAAGAAGAATGATGATATTTTTTGTGTAAATTTTAGGAATTTGAATGAAGCCTTTGAACAAGATAAATATCCACTTCATAGAATTAATGAGATGTTGATAAAAGTATTAGCTTGTTAAATATATTCTTTCCTAGATGGTTTTTTAGGCTATAATTAGATCATGGTAGATAAGGGTGACAGATATAGAGTAACATTTATCACCAAGTGGGGAACTTTCTGTTACTAAAGAATGCCATTTGGATTGTCAAATTCTAGAGCTACTTTTGAAAGAGTAATGGATTTAACCTTTAAAGGTTTAATAGGTGAGTACATTGTGGTTTATTTAGAGGATATCACCGATATTTCAAAAAGAAAGAAAGATCATGTTGGTATCTACAACAAGTTTTTGATAGATGTCATGAGTATGGTATTTTGTTAAACCATAAAAATGTATCTTTGGGGTTAAATATAGAAGATTACTAGGTCATATGATTTGTTAAGAGGGAATTGCTACAGAGAATTCCTGAATTCATGTAGTACAGAATATCGAGCATCCTATAGGTAAAAAGTGTCTTAAATATTTCTTTAGAAAGCTAAATTTTGTTAAGAAATTTATCCTTGGATTCATTGAAATTACTAAACATTTGATGCATATGCTAAATAAAGATGTCTAGGTAGAGAATACATGGAAATTAGAGAAAGGCGTTGCAAAAATTTAAAAAGAAATTTAAGAAGCCCCTTACTTGGTAAAACCAAAATTGAAAGAAGACTTTTGGTTATATACTTTTGCTTCAAATGCTTTAGTTACTATCGTTTTGACTTAAAGAAATGAAGGTCAAGATGGACTGATCAGATTTTATAAAAAATTAATTGAAAGGTTTAGAGCTAAATTATTCAAAATTAGAGAAATAGGCATGTGTAGTTATTAAGGCACTTCAATATTTCAAATATTATTTAAAAAGCTCATTAGTTCATATTATGCTAATTGAGCCTGTAGTTAAATAATTCTTAGCCCAAAATGAAATTGGACTGAAGAGACAGAAGTGGCTCATGAAGCTTCAAGGTTTTAGGTTTTCATTAGAAATATGAAAAACTATTAAAGGAATGGGATTAGCTAAGTTAATGGCTAAAGAAGATGAAGTATGTGCACTAAAAACTCATGAAATAAATTGGTATGATGAGATTCTAGAATTCCTTGATACACAAAAGGTTCCCAATAATCTAAGTACGAGTTAGAAAAGAGCTTTCTTTAAGAGAGAAAATAAATTTATGGTTAAAGATGGAATTTTATACACAAGGGATTTTAGATGGATTTTGTTGGAATGCATTAATAATGATTAAATTAGTCCTATTTTGGAACAATTCTATGATCATTCCAATTTGTTCTATGAATCTCCTCAGTCTACTATGCAACATATACTGACTATGGTTTTTATTGGCCTAGTATGTATCGTGATATTAGTTAGAAAATTTAAAGATATTACAAATGTCAAATTCATGAATCAAAGATTAAAAAGGCTAGAGCTCCTTTAAAATTGGTAATTATAGATAGACCAGTTCAACAATGGGAATTAGATTTTATTGGCACAATTACTCCTTCGAGAGTGGGACATAAGTTTATTCTCATAGCTACTAATTACTTTACTAAATGATCTAAGGCAAAAGCTCTAAAAAAAAGTTCAACATCAGATGTGATTAAGTTCTTGGAAGATGGTCTACCTAAAGTGTTGGTATCTAATAATGCACTTGCTTTTCAATATGAAGAGTTTATAACATGGGCATCAGAAAAATCCATCTTTCTATTTTCTTTTTTGAATTATTATCCTTAAGGAAATGGCTTTGTTGAATCTACAACTAAAAAGCTTATTTTCTACATTAAGAAGTTGATGGATGAGAATCCAAGAAATTGGATTGATTATTTAAAATCTACTCTATGGATTGATCGTATAAGATTCAAGAAGGCTATTGGAACATTAGCTTATAACTTGGTCTATGGTTTTTATATAAGAATTATGAACAAGATTATAAGTTTAGCCTTAGATTTTGTGCAAAAGTATAGTGAGAAAATTGATAAAGATAGAAGTTTCATGACCTTATTCATCAAAAGAGAAGCCAAAATGGATTGAGCTAAGGATAATTTATTAAGGAATGCCTTACAAGTCAAAAGGTGGTTTGATAGAAAGGCCTTGAAGAGAAATTTTAAAGTTGGTGACTTGGTATTATTATGGAATATGAAGAAGCCAAATAAGTTTTCAACAATATGGACTGGTCTGTTTCAGATCAAGAAACAATTATCGGAAAGTACCTACAAATTATTGATGTTAGATGGGACAAAGTTGTAGCTGTATAATTGTTTGCATATAAAACATTATTTTGGACAACTACTTACAACTTAAATACACACACACACACACACACACACATACATATATAGCATATATAATATACATATGTATATAACTATAATAATATTTAGTATACAAAGTACTAAACCTTTTATATATAAACTTTAATATGTATATGCTTAATAGGAGCATATATAATAAATAATAAGTATATACTTATATAATATTTAACTATATCATATATATCCTATACGTATGCTTTGATAAGTTTATATAATATTATAAAAACATATATATGTTGGAGTTTTAGTTTAGAAAATATTTAATGCAAAGTGTTAGTTTAAAAATTAGATTTAAATTATTTGAAGTAATCATTACTTGTAAGTGGAAGTGATGGTTAGATAACTACATAGTGATGAATTAATTTCAACAACCAAACAGTGGAATTTAAAGTAACCAACTATATGATAATGGAAAATAAATAAGTTTTGCTAAGTGGCAAAGTTGGTTAGTAGAATAGGTGGAAATTTCAAATTTACCTTACACTATATATGAAGATGTGAATTACTTAGAAATGCATCATTTATTAATTTAAGGCTTAATTGAAGAAGGAAACTGAAGTCTTTGAGTGTGAGGAAGAAAGATGGTTCTTAGAGAAAGAGCAATGAAAAGACCATTTATCCCATATATCATGGGATGTTATCCAGAACATGTGTTGAGAGCCTATTATAAGGAAATAGCTCGTGGAGCATCAAGTGAAAGCCCTTTCTTACTTTGGCTTTCAGATGAGTTTAGATTTCTCACTAGTGGACTTTCCATACATTCCAATGTTTGGGACAACTTTCATGAATGCAACACTCAAGTTGAAAATCAAGGAGAGTCTAGAAAAGATGATTCTTGAGGAGAGGCTTTCATGTCCCAAGACACAAAAGCAACTAGTTGGGAAGAACCTCAAAATTCAACAACTAAAGAGTTGGATAAAAAATAGACAAAGATAGTTGTTGAAGGCAAAGGTTAAGACCATGTTGAGGCTTTAACTAGGAAAAAAATGAGAGAAGAGCATACATCATTACTAAAATTACATATGAAAGGACTCTCAATATGAAAGACCCTAAAGGAGTTACTTTGACTATTCTCTTCCCACCCACAGAATAGTTTGTATAAGGATTTGTTTGTATAGTTTCCTAAGTTTTATTAGGAGTGAGGTTTTTATTCCATTAAACATTAAGTCTAATGGAAGTTTTCCTCAAAGAGGATTTTTGTTTTCAATGTAAAAAGGAAAATGTTTCCAATAAATTTCTGTTTCTTAACCAATATGCATTAGTGAATATTTTCATTTTTCCATGTGAAAACTAAGAAAAAGAGGGGGAATGAAATGTTAGCATATTTGACCATTATATGGATCATTTTTTTTTAAAGTATAAGAAAGAACAAGTACTGGACCTATGTTGCCAAAAGAAAATGATGCAAATTATATCTATTAGTTGATGGAAAAATGGTAATCATTTGGAAGTGTAAATTAACTTTGGTTGTCTATTGGCCATAGGTACCACTTAAGGGTATTTTCGTTTACTATTCCAAGGTAAATTGGAAATTCTTAAAAATAAATCTATTAGGCATCGATGAAATTTCAATCAGTACATGCCTTAGTAAGAAATCATGGAAAATTAGAAATAACGCAGGACTCTAAAACTTCTTCCCAAAATACCCAATCATCATAGTCATATTCTAAATATACATACAAGAAACTGATATCTACCACCTAATTCTACAACTCGAAGGTTTTGGGTAGCCTACCTATCCAAAGAACAAAAGGAAGACAGAAAACTCACATCAAAGAGGATGATTCAAACAAGGGATTTTCCTTTAAAGATTAAAAGGAAAACTGACTTAGAAAGCCAAGAAAGTGGTTACCAAAATTTTTCTATAGTTATTGATCCTCATTGTTATTGCAAAAGATTTAGACATTAAATTGAAGGAATTAGGCAACCTACATGTTTCTTATTCAAGAATTGAATTGCGAGGTATAATAGAACATTATGGTAAAGACGAACCTGCAATTTATATGAATTTCCAAGAAATATGCCTACTTTAGGGTTGGGATAAATAATATTTGTGAAATGTGCTTGCAACTCTCATCCTTCCTTTATTATCATCAAAATTTGATACAAATTTATTTCTCTCCATGAAAGAAAACTAATATTTTAAGCTACAAACCTAACTACAACCCCAACTATAGTGCTTACAAAGCCCTAAACTTGACCTCATCATTAATTGTAAACAATCTTTGATGTAGTTCCTCCTAAGGTTCTAACCTCCATGACGAAGCCGCAGTTTTGAGGGCAGGGAGTTTGTTGTTATTGTGTGGCAGGTGCAGCGACAACAATGCTGCAAACATCGATGCACAATAGGAACAATGCTACAACAATGACATGTAATGATGCATAATGGGAACAATGCTACAAAAATGGCATGTAATGATGTGCAATGGCATCATTGTCATCAGTAGGAAATACACCAACATCGCCATCATCATTCCCCTCAACCAAGACAACACCCATGGTAATAGAGATGACACAACATGATGAATAATGAACCCTCTTCCCTACAACATGTGACAGACCATAAACCTTTACCCCTGTGTTCCCACAACCAATTGGAGAGAATCATGTTTCATTTTGAAATTTAAAATTTATGCTAGAACATAATAAAAAAACTATATAGATTATTATGATGGACATGAAATATAATATAAGTTTGAATAAAAATATGAAATGCGTACATGGGAAGCCATGATTTAAAAGAGGGGATATAGACCTTCACTTTTAATTATTATTTTATTTCCTATGAAAGTTTTATAGAAGTACAACTAAACCTCCTAAATGTTTGCATTTGACATGACACTTGCCAACTACGGCATGTATCTCTTTAATGTTTGAAACTTCTTATGGTAACTCCCAAAATATTTGTTATCAAGGAAATACTTGGCAACTGTAGCTCAAATTTCTAATAACTTCCTATAGAAGTTATAAATTGTAAGATACTTATAAATTAATATTCCTAGATATTTGTAATACCCTTAGCTTCTAATGATTATTGTAACTACCTGAAGGTCACTATAAAAGGGGCTTCAAAGGTAGAATTAAGAAGTGAGAAAAAGAAGACATTTTTTTTTTGGAAAAAGCAACTTTGAAGATTGTAAAAGCATGGCTTGCTAAAGACATCAATTTAGCTACTTTTTTTTAACGCTGTGAGTTCATTTCTTCCTATTTTATTTCAATTATTTAGCTAATGGTTTAGGTAGTATCATGCTTGGCATTTAATTTTTGGATTTTATAGCTTTGTTTTTGCATAATATTAAACTCCTATTAAGATTTTCCATAGAAGAGTTGATGTTGTTGAAAACATTTAAGAGCAATTTTATAGTAATGTCTTAATGAAATTGCTTGTTTTGAGCATAGAGGAGCTAGAAAAATCTTTGATACTTTGATGGGATTGAAATAGCTTCTTTATTTTGAAAGTATAGTGCCTTGGTATTTCAATCCTAAAATTGTAAAACTTTTTGAAGGCTCTGTTGAATGCAATTGTTGACAACTATTAACTAGTCAAAATAGGTACTTGTACTTTTTGATTTACATAACATTTTTGGTAGTATAATAAGATTATCTTTTACAAATTTTCTTGTTGAGCTTAGAGGGTTTCGAAAATTCGTAGTTAGATTGAATTGGAATAGCTTTATTGTGAAGTGTTTCCTCATGTCAATTTATCTTGATTAAATATTTGAGATTTCACACAAATCTACCTTCTTTTCTTTCTCTTTCTAAGTCCTTTAAATCTCGCTCTATTTCTAGTTTTTTTGTGAAACTTTCTCTTTGGGGGAAATTAGTAGTGGATTGGGAGAATTGTGCTCAAAGGTTTTTGTAAAATTTTATTTGTTACAAGTAACATACCATAGGGACCGTATAGACTAAGTGATTGGGTAAAATAGGAATCTCTAACAACTCACAGTGTTTAACAAAGTTAGTTGAATTTCTTTTATGATAGCTAATTAGAGTTTCATACATAACCCAACCATTTTGATATTCACAATATTAAACACATACTCATGATTAGTTCGTTTGATAACTAGCAAGTGTATTTGGAGGTATTTGGGCCTTGGTGTTGCTAGAGACTAGTAGGCACCTAAACCCTATTTGAAGAACACCTTCGATCCCATGACTTCCCAACATCACAAGATCATGAGGCTTCTAATGTTGGTAGTCCTAAATGGTCATCAATACTAAGGTCTCCCCAAGATGAGATTAAATCTTGGTGTTTCTTCTACCACCAAGAAATCTACTATTGTAGGGAATTGCTTTCCTACCATAAAATCTGGAAAAATGGAGCCTTTAACTGCAACCCATGATCCATTAAAGGATTTAAGGGTTGAAGTCATTGTATGTTGCATCTATTCTATTAGGCCCAAGTGTTTAACGATGGTATATGGTATAACATTGGTTGCCAAGCCATCATCTACATGTACCCTATGTACTTTATATTGCTGGATTTGTATGGTTATAAAGAGAGGCACCTTGGTTACCTTATCATTTTGGGGGCTTGTCTTGATTTCATTATCACAAAACACCAACAATGTTGACTTCAATTCCTTTGATGAAGAGGGTACCATGACTGCATGAATAGACTCTTCATTAGTAGGGATGTCCTTGCTAATAGGAATGAAGGTCAACAACTTAACCAATGCTTCGTGGTGAGTAGTGGAAGTCATGACCTAGTTGTACAAGCTCAAAGTTGTGTTCTTTTACTTGAGTGATTGCTTGACCTTTTCCATTGCGTTAAGGAAGTATTTGTTATTGGTTATTAATTTGTTGTTTTTGACTTCCTCCATATGCCCCAAAATGCGAACTTTGTATTCAGGTTGTTGTTGTGGTAGCCTCCTTCTTTTCCTCTTGAGGCTTGGGTTCCTCTTGTGGTTTATTTGTTGGAGCATTGTGGGCTATGGAAGTCATGGAAACAGATGAGATGGGAGTGGGATTTGGTGGGCCCACTTCCTTCTTTGACTTGGGCTACTTATTAGTGTTGTTCTTGGCTTTCTATGTAGTCTTCTTCTATTGTTTGGTTGGGGATTTCTTATTATTCCTAGTTGGTTGCAAGGAAGAAGATGTTGCATTGGTCACCATGGGGGATTGTTGCTCTGTTGTTGGGATAGGTTGTGTTGTAGAGGGTTGGGACACCCTGATAAAAAAAGGCTCCTTAAGGGGCATTCACGATAACACCCTTACAACAAACGGAGGTCTTGAGCTAGTAGAAGATGAATGGTTCCCTCATAGGCACACAATTGTCATTAACATTGAACACTGATATAATGTATGAACTATCATTGGTGTTTAATGGATTCTTATATACATGCATCCACTAGTCCTAAGGCCTAATCGGATTTCAAGTATCTAATACTAGTTCCCCCTATTAATCATCTTTTGTAGGTCATCTTTAAGCACAAGGCAAAAGTCAGTATGATGACCTAGTAATTGACGGTAATGATAGAAGTGGTCGAGCTTAAAGTATTTGGGCACTAGAGGGTCATCCTTAGTTGCTCAAGTGGGGTCTTTTGCTATTTCACATAAGCTATCATGCCTCTCATGGGTGATCTCGGTCACCTAGTTATATTGAATCATATTGCTCTTCAACAATTGGTTTAGAAGCTCTGATGGCTTAAGGGGTACTTGGTGTATTTCAACAAGTCATTCTACATAAAGTTAGACCTAGATGTAGTTGATGTAGTGGTCCTAGAGGTTGAGGGTTGATTATTGTTGTTGGAAGCAGGAGCCTTAGGTTGGTTAGTCTTTGGCCCCTGGTTAGTTGGTTTACCTTCCTTGGTCACAGTTTCTACTACTACATTATTTTTCCTACCATTCTCTTTGTCTTTACATGCATGTTGATTCTTATTTGTCATGTAGGTAGGATCATGGCTAACCTCTATACTATCCTCTATGTTCTTAGTTTGGAAAAGGGTTGACTAAGAGACCATGGATCAAGATAGTATAATTTTGACTTTATGAAGTTGGTAACCACTTCCTTGAAGATAGCTAACAAATGTGTTTCAGCTATCGGCTTTAGTATCTCATTGAGTAGAGTGTTCCATATTGGATGAACTTTTGCATTGGCTTGAGGGATCCTTGCTTGACCTTCATTAGTTGATCAAGCATGGTATTAGGTTTTAAGTTATAATTGAAATGGTTAATGAATTGAGAAATGAGTTCATCCAAAGAGGATATGGATCCTCTTAGCAAGGCATACCAATCAAGTGCTTTTCCCACTAGACACATAGGAAAAATTCACATAATTGTATGTGACCATGCTTGCAATAGTAAGCACTTAGAGTAATAGGTAAGTAGATGAGCATTTAGATCACCTTCACTATTATACTTAGTGAACTATGGCATAGGGATACTAGGAGGAAGAGTCAGTAGTGGAACTGTAGGATTGATGGGATCATCTTGGTAAAAGTCCATTACCTTCATGGTCTAGAACATTCAGGCTTTAAGTTTCCTTAACTCTTTAGTCAAGTCTTGGATCATCTAGAAAACTTGATCTAGTCCTTGAGGTAACCCTATTGGTTGTGGGGTTTGGATGAAGGATTGAGGCTTAAGTTGCAATGCTTGCAATCTTACTATGGGTTAGGGTACGAAGGGGAGAGTCTAAGTTACTACAGTAGCAAGTTTGCTAAATAGAGAAAATAACATTTGTGCTAGTATATGGGGCACAAACAAGACAAAGCACTTGTGTGATCCTCGGGTTACTTAGGGTCTCATTGTGGATCCTGTTTGGATGGTTGAGGGATTCGTTATTGTAACAACTACTAATGATGGCTGTATAGAACTAGGCTACATAGAAAATGGGATGGAAAAGTGGAAGGTCATGGATTTCTGCACTAAGTGTGTTTGGTGCACGACTATGATGGGAGTTGGCCCAAACATGGTTGGGTATAGTGGGGATGAAGGTAGTGGGACATGTCTAGAGGAAGAGGCAAAGGGGGTAGAGGTAGACATTGTGGTCTTAGGGGTTCATTATTGGAAGAGCCCCCCTAAAAGGTTCTTGGGTTTAGACTTTTTCCCAAATTCATCTTCTTCCTCTGGTTGTCCATTTGAGATAGCCTTTATCCCCTCTCCATCCATCTCAATTAGTGGAGATAGGATATGTGTGTAGCTGTCAGTAAGAGATATTTGGTCGTAAGGGGAGGGGATAAACTCTTTTCCATTTGATGTATAATTTTGTATTCCCTTTTGGATTCTTATTCCATTCGTGGAATTAGCATGTCAGCCTAGATCTTGGCATAAATGTAGTTAGAGTAGTACTCATTTATCATTGAGAATCCAAGACTTTGCCCCCTAATTTGCAAGGATTACCTACACTTGATAATGACAAGGTCTTTATGGTCATAGACCCTCATGTACTATTGACTAGACATGTTGTCAATGAGGTTAAAAGGTAATTTGGTTGACTGTTGGATCGACATGATGAAAATTGTGTTTTCAGAATTTTACTAATTTTAGTAAAAATTTAATAAGTAGGACAATTTGCTAATGTAGTAAACCAAAAATAGAAAGGCAATGGAAACCAACTACTAAGTAGTGAAAATGGAAAAAAGGAAAAGTGGTTTACCTACTGGATGAAAACATGTGTCATAGTAGAAGCAGCATTGTATGGAATGATGTTGGATGGAACGACATTGGATGGAATGGCATTGAATGGAATGGTGTTGGATGGAATGTTACTAAATGAAATGATGTTGAACGGAATGGGTGTTGCAGTATAGGGGAAATTTGCAGCAAAACCCAACTTTATTATCGCTAATAGACTAAGGCTTTACTACCAACATTAGTATGATGGAATGATGGAATGATAGAAACGTAGAATGCTTGGCATTGGAGAAAATGATTGAAATAGGTTTATGGCATAGATTTTGGACAGAGGCCCTTCTTCTAGCACTAGAAAATTGTTGGTGCTAGAAATTTTGATTTTTGGAAAGGAAAAACCAAAAGATCCAACTCTGGAATAGTTTTAACCATGAATCCCAAAAGCCTCTAGAAAATAGGATTCAGGGTACCTTAGATGGTCTTTGATGAAATGTGGTTTGTTGCATTGACTAGGCCTCATTGACTAGGCCCTGTTAACGAGGCCTTGTCGACACAATCTATTGTGTTGATGTAGCCTTGTTAACACGAGGGTCTATCTTGGTCTATAAAATGTGCTCGCTAGCTACATTTATGGCATTATATTTCATAGTAGTAGTAGAACTCTTGCAGTGTGTTTAGTCGAAAGTTAGAATATTTTTTCTCGAGTGCTCATAGCAAGAGTCATTGAGTGTATAGATCTTTATTCGAGCATTGTTGTACTTGAGCATGACAGTATGTGCAACAATAAAGATGAACTTCTTGATAAACCTTGCAACATTATGGATACTTTAAATGTTTCATCTATGCATTTAATATTTTTAGTTATTTATTCAATATTTTTCAATAATTAAGTTGATTAAGCTAATTAAGTGAGATAAGCTAAATAGATTAAATACATAAGTATGACCACTTTGAACATAGCATGTATTCACTTAGTAATCCCAGCAACGTTATTGCTTGGTACACCTAGTAGCATAGCACTTGATAACTCAGCAATGGATACGTGGATTCAGGACATGTATGGAAAGTGAAAACAGATGCTTATGTTAGGATTAGATATAGACTAGTTAGTTAGTTAATTTAGATTAGTCATTAAATTACTCTCTCTCTCTCTTCAAACACCCAAAAACATAGAACATAAAATGATAAAAATCATATGCCTCGATTTCACTTAATCATATCTTTGTACTTCACAAGTGTAATCAAGAAGATAATGAACGACCTTAGGGCAAGCTTTACTTCTTAGAAGACTAGTGCATCAGAAACTCTAAAGTCCATGGAATTCGATAATGCTTTATGATTTGTATGGTTAGGCATAGGGGTACCTTGCTGCTCATTAGTCTTGTTGATCACCTAGGGACTTATAGAATGTAAATGGAAATGGAAAATAGAAACATAGATGTGAAGGGAAATGTAATTGCAGTTATAGATCCAAACATGAAAACAAGTGCAGAAATTAAAACGTGAACTAAAACTTACACAACATGAATAATAACTTTATGAAAAATAAAGAATAAGGTTCATGAAGTATAGATTTCATGCCAAAGGCATTAGAAGTTGTTAGAAGGAGCTTCAAGTCTATTGGAGAAGTTAGGTTGTATTCTACTGCAACTCCATGACCAAGTGTCTTCTTAGATCTAGTTTTTGACAACTTTCCATTAGTTTCCACTAGGATTTACAACGTGGTTATGGAAATGGATTTTCAATTTTTGAAGCAATGGTAGCTACGTGGGAGTCTCTGTGCCTAGCATAGTACCAGTTTCTACTATCAAAAAGTGGAATTAGGGCTACAAATATGCTTTGATGATTGGAAAAATGGCAAAACTATTGTTATAGGTGTGAAGCTTGGAATTGCTGCCAAAATGCCAAAAAATGCTCCAAATGTAAAAGACTTGAAACATGAAAATGTTGTTGACATTGGATATTTATAGGGTGAAATTGCTATTTTTGGGTTTGTGCACCACTACCATGATTGCTAAGAAATTGGTGTCAACATGTAGGTTGCAACAGTCATATATTTTCAGCACAATTACCATTCATAGTAAATCTAATATAGACTATGGCCAAAAAACTCATCCATTTACTTTAAATAGTAAATGGACTTTTTTGACTACACTAGCATCATCCTTACTACATTGGCATTAGTGGACCACGCTGAGGTTGTTGGAAAATGTGTAAAAATTTAGAAATTGCAAAAATGATGGAATTCATTGAAAAGTGTCATGCCTGGTAAAGAATGTTGTCTATGTTGACCATTTTTACTTGGGATGACTACGCTGGTTGTTGTTGGAAAAATGGAAATTCCAACAATCCCAACGTTGCACTTTTGCTGGGTCTTGGTAGTGACTACGCTAGCTACTGTGGCTATTGTGACTACTGTGGCTATTGTGTCTACTAAAAATGACTCTAGCATAGTTGGGGATATACGCCTACAAAAACCCATGAAAATGTTGATTTTAGCGATTTCCAAGGCATTTTCAGCCTTCCTAAGCCCAAATATAGACATTAGGTGCCTTTTTCTATTTGGGAAGTGAGACAATATTAACTTTTGAAGTAATTTTTGGTCTCAAAAAGTTGAAGTATGCAAGATTATAGTTCATGGACTACAAATCTTCCATTTACAATGGATCCTTGTCTCAAGTTGGGAAATGAAGGTTATAACATGAATTTTTTTTGGTGTTTTAGTCATCATAAGAGCAAGAGAAATTTCCTAAATTATTGTTCAAGAGTAATAATAAATTTTTCTTGGAAATTGACTTCTTTTCCTTTATAATATTTAGAATCTTTGGTCTCTCAATATATCCAAAATTTATTGTTTCATAACCTTGATCATCTGGATTCTATATATCTTTTCTTGCTAAATTCATATTCATAATCAATCAGTTTTTTGGGAATGAAAATTGAATTAAACCGTAATGCTTTTTCAGGTATGATTTGACTTTCAAATTCCTGCTTATTCTTCAAGAACTTGAGTAATTGATCATCATGTTCAAATACTTATAAATGTTTTATGTTATTTGGCACTCATGGCTGGTGTTCATTCTTAATCATTACCCCTTCATAATTTTCTATACTTTTTATATCTAATGTTGAAGTTGCCTTTGCTAAATCATTTGCTATGTGGTTATCTTCCCTACCTATATGTTCTATTTTATAGTGATGAAATTGATCTAGCATTTTGCAAATGAGTTGCTTACAAGGCCACAAGTATGAGCTTTTTACTATGTAATTACCTTTAATCTGTTTGCAAACTAGTCTTGAATCTTCTTTTATCATGATCACCTTGATCTCTTTTTGCAATACTATTTTAATTCCAATAATCAAAGCTTCAAATTCAACTTTGTTTTTAGTACAAGGGAAAGATAGATGAATTGCCTTTAAAATTTTTTGGGAATCATCTTTTACTAAAACTACTCTAGCTCCTACATCTTTAGAGTTACAAGAACCATCAAAATATAATTTCCACATGCTCTCATCTTGAGATTCCTCTTTTTCCAAGTTATAAACTTCTAAAAGTGTGCATATTTTGTATTCAAAAGCTATTTTTTTGACAACTTTGTTTTTTCCATTTGAATTAATAGTTTCAATCATCAAAGGTTCATCATATATGTATATTTCATTAGGTTCACCTTTTCAAGGTAGCCACATATGTAAATAATCTGTTGATATGTAATTGAGAAATTTTTACTCCAACTTCCACTCAACAAAAGACTATATGAATCTAGGATATCTGCTACTTGAATAGTTACTCTACTTTTTATATGAGATTTAGAACCAATTTCTAATGGAACATTTGGCAATTGACCCACGATCTTCATTCTACTTTTGTCCACTTGAACAATATTTTTATTGGATTGTTCAAGAGTCAAACCAAGTTTTTTGCATATAGATAACGACATGATAGTAGATGTAGCTCCAGAATCAACCAAATAGGTATGAAGATATTTATCTTTTAACTTCATTATCAAAAGAAAAGTAGGAGCTTCTTTATCATGAGTATAATAATAGCTAGTTTTTATTATCTTATCAATGTTAGATACATAACTTAACTCCAACTCTCCAACTCTCCTTTTATCTTTAATAAGCTCTAAAGCTTTTCTCTGTTGATCTCTTATCTATAAAAATTGATATATGCTAATATTGACCTTGACATGTTTAATATTCTCAATTAGATTATATTCTCAATCTCCATAAAAGCTTAATTTTTTCATTCATTTATTAAGAGTCTAATTTTGAGTACTTTGTTCTACTTGATCTTCTTTACTTTTATTTTTCTTTCTTTCACTTGGTTCAAAAACCTTCCTCTTAGTAGATGGATCAAAAATGATGTTTGGAGGCCTAAAAGTAGTTAATTTTTTCTTTTATTGAAGATTATATCTATTTTCTTCATTGTCGTTACACTCTTCATCTAATGATCTACCCTCTTCAAAACTCTAATAGAGAAGAGGTATCACAAGATCCATTCTCAGAAGATTTGCTTATGTAATGAACACTAGACAGCTCATTATCAAATTCAATATTGAGGAAGTTGGACATAACAACATCACTCTCATCCTCATCATCTACTAACTTAGTGTCTTGATGCTTATGTTTCCTATTTTTCTTTTTCTCATTTATTTTAACTTTTGGCAAAGATTTTTCTAGTTTCACTACTTTGTTGGATAAGTCTCTCATTAATTGTTCTTTTTCAAACTCTTTGCTTTCTAAATTTTGCTCTATTTTAATATGAGAAGGCTTCTATAATGCTTTAAGTTGGACAAAATCTTGAATAGGAATCATAATTTTCTCTTCTCTTTTTAAGTTGTCATAATTTCTTCATTATTCAAGTTCAACTATTTTTCTAACTATATAGCCTTACTAAAGTAGTCATTCAATGTTAGCAAGTTTGGATCTCTTCTTAACCAGATTGAAATATTGGGATTCACAGCTTTAAGATAAGTGTCTCTAAGCTTTTTGTTTGAGGGTCTATACTATCTTTAAAAGAGCCCATAAATTCTTTGAAACTTAATATTAAAATCTCTAATTGACTCTTTGACTCCTTGCTTAGCTTGTACTAGCCCATAGTATAGTTGTTGTTGATTTAATTGATTATCAAACTAGGCCAAGAATAGGTTTTTCATATCATCCCAACTTGTGATATTGTCTCTTAGCAAATTTGAATACCAAATTTGAGCCATATTCTTTAAATTTGCTACAAACAACCTACAAGCTTGATCTTGGTGTTGAATATTTGCATTAGCCTAAACTAACTCAAATAGGTGAATGTATTCTTTAGCTAAGTAAGCTTTTTCGAGAATAAAACGTTCAAGCAAGTATTTGTAAACTGCCTTAGGAATATTGTTGTAGTTTTGAAACCTTAATGGTGTAACTCCTTACCAAGGATTCATTGGTTGTGGATTTTCCATTATATTAGAATTCCTTTTGACTATTAAACTTTTATATTTCTTTGGCCTTCTCATAAAGATTGATAAACTAGACAAAAGAAGTGAACTTCTTACCCTTTTGGTTTTTACTCCACTAGCTATCCCAAACTCAAAAACCTTTTCCTACTCTTCTTTTGATGAATAATTAGTTTTATAATTAGAAAATTCTTCAGAATTTTTGAAATCTTTTAAACCACCAGTTTGTTTGGTCATTAACTCAAAATAATAGCTAACTTTCTCTCTTGCCCTTCTTCTAGTGCCAAAAAGAACTATTGGCAACCATTTGGGACCACCAATTTTTTCCTTTGGATCTTGTGACTAAAATCATAGGAAATGAAGGTGTTTCTTCAAACTTGAGTTTAAGTGTTTGCTAGTCTCTAAAAACACCAAGGCCTAGATACCTCCAAATAAACACAGTGGCAATAGAGCAAACTAAGCATAAATGTGTTTTTGCTATTATGAATATTGAAATGCTTTGGTTTGTGTATGAAATTATAACTTGCTATTATAACAAAAATTTAGCTAAGCTTGTTGAATTCTGAGTCATTAAAGATTCCCATTTTGTCAAGTCACTTAATCTATGTAGTTCCTATAGTACGTTGCTTAAAACAAATAAAATTTCATCAAAATGCTTAAGCACAATTTTACAGAAATCTACTCCCAATTTTCCTCAAAGAGAAAGATCTACAACAAAAATTAGAAATAGAGCAAGATTTAACGAATTTTAAAAGAAAAGAAAAGATAGAGGAGATTTGTGTGGAATCTTAAACATTTAAGCAAAATAAATTGAACATGAGAAAACACTTTGAAAAAAAAGTTATTCCAATTCAATCTAAAGTGTTACAAATTGTCTAAACCATATGAGCTCAATAAGCAATTTCGTAAAAGACACTTCTATTGAACTACCAAAATGCTTTGTAAATGAAAAAATACAAACTATTATTTGGCTACTTAATAGTTGTAAAAAATTGCAAACAATAGAGCTATCAAAAAAGTTTTAGAAATTTCAAGATTGAAATATCAAGGAAAAACTTTAAAATTGAAGCTATTTCAAGTTAGCTCAAAACATCAAAGATTTTCTAGACCCTCTAAACTCAAAAAGGTAATTTTATAAAGATATTACTATTAAATTACTCAAGATGCTTTTAAAAAGACAACATAAGCTTTTATATGGCAACCAAATAGAAGTTTAGAATTGTGTGAAAAAAGAGCTATAAGAGCAATTAGAAAATACCAAAATTAAATGCCAAGCACAACACTATCTAAACCATTACCTAAGCAACTAAGACAAAATGAGAAGAAATAAACTCACCAGATTTAAACAAAGTAGCTAAATTGATGATGTGATTAGCAAGCGATTCTTACAAGTACCCTTCAATATATCTTCTTGATTTCTCCCCCTTATTCTATCCTTGAAGTTCTTTTTATAATGGCTTCTTGGTAGTTACAATCATAATGAGAAATTAAGGTTAGTTACAACCACCATGGGAAACTATAACTATTATAGAAATAAAAAAGGTATAGTCACCAAGTGTCCTATTCATATAGGACATTAAATAACTAACTTATAAATCTTTTATTTTGTTTTTCTTAATATTCTTGAGACTTTATCCTTGACACGAGCTCATCATTTGTTGACACATCAATAGCAATGGTAGATCCTTCTATGGGTGGACATAATTTATGTTCAACATGGTCAAGCATGGTGATGAAACAAGCTTCTAAAAGGTAGCTTCAATTCCAGGTGCCTTTTTCAATTCCAGGTCACCTCAATACAAATATAGGATAGCCAATCCTATGGTTGATCACATACATATGAAGTAGAAAAAGAAAAAGAAAATGTTATCTTTAATTTGGATTTCTTTCACCAAATTTTATTTTTAAATTGTTTAATTTATTATTATTATTATCATTATCATTATGTCTGTTCTTAAGGGATAATGCATGTAACGATTATATTATTACAATCCAATACCAAAACCTTGGTATGAATGCATATAATGTAAAATAATGATAGCGCAGAAAAATCAACACGGCAATTGACAATGCGTTGGCGAAATTAATAAGGGCAAATGATGAATGTGGTCATCCAAGCTGCCATCCGTGACTACAATGTGCTGTGATTGCAATACGTTTAATGGGCGCTGCATGCATTTGCAGAACAGTAACCACTTGTGCATGACTCCGTTTCTCCCTTCATCGCCAGCGCAGTGGCACATCACTCCAGATTAAATTTCCATGATGCCACTCTGTTACATTGCTTGCTTTGTTTTCTCAGATGAGAACGCGTCATGCTTGCTACGTATGAACGTTTGTGAATGTTGCTCCACGCATCCTGCAATCTGCAAAACCCATTGGAGAAGCTATTTCATGGGGCACATTAATCACTGGCTCCAGCATGTCCTATGTTGATTTTTGAAGTATCTGTGTCTTCATGAGACTTTTGCAGATGCAGGCTGACAAATGAAACGTTAACTTAGTGATTTTGATGAAACAAAAGGCTCAGTATGGGCAGCTAATAAAGATGGCAGGAAATGCATATGAGCTCTGCAACTGGGACTACAAATATGGTCGTGGCTTGACCAGCTCGATGATCGGTTTCTTGAGTGTTGGAATCGCTTCTCCGTTATACTCCATCGAGTTATTATAGGAAGGAAAGCCATCCCATCCAAACCAGAATATAGCCGTTGAGGCCGTTAGAAAGACCAGAATATAGCCATTGAGGCCGTTAGAAAGACTGTATATGTGACAACGTTGCCCTGGCACCCCAAGGAATTCACGAAGATCCAATGGATCTGGGGCAGAAGACCTGGGGAATACGCCTCCAAGCAAGCAAGCATCTCACGAGTGCAAGCAGAAGAGAACCAAGCAAACAAGCACACACAAAACCTTGTAGACCACATCGGTGGGAGGGGAGACAATGCACCTACAAGGGAAGGTACCTCACCCCCAGATCCCTCACAATCTGGAACAAGGTGTGGCATGGCACCGCACCAAAACTATCCAGTCTTGGCTGCCTACATATCTACGTAGAATCAGGGCCATGTAGTTCTCCACGGAGAAGAGGGGGAATGAAGAGGACTCAGAAGACAGTGCAACAGGAGGGTGGCCTATTGCTAGCTTGGTACCACCAAGCTCGGGTGGGTTTTGTAACACTTGAGAGCCACCCAAGGGTGCCTTAGAGTGTTCCATGCCCCCGAACCATGGGGAGAGCCCAAGAGAACCACCATTCTAGGACATCTCTCACAGGATGTGCCATTTTTCATGGCTGATGCCACTCATTTTGTAACAACCAAATGATGTACCAGTTTTAATAACCATGAAACAGTTGATGGCCACTTTTACGTCCCAGGTCACCACTACTTGGTTTGCTGTTCGCTAGACAGCTTCTCCATGAATCGCAGACAAGTAGAATAAAATTTAAGTGCGTCTAGGTGCCTGTAATTCTTCTTTTTCTGGCTTACCATAGATTACAATAGCTCTATTTTTGGTTAACTGTGATGTCATGCAGGGACCTCCCATTGAACGTCTGCTTTCCTATCCATTCATTGTTTAAAAGGGCAACAACAACAATTAATCTGAACATTTTTCGATAGAGTAGTTCTTTGTTTGCTTGTTTTGATAGACTGTGCTACTCAAAAGATGGGAGACTTTGAGTTCGGTTTCTTAGTCTATGCCTCTATTATTATTATTTTTATCCACTAATATGCACTTTATCGTATTGGACAGAGGAAGCCAGTCATCCTAAAAGCAAACTTGACAAGGAGAATCGCTGAGCCACAGATATTTTTGCGTCACACCATATAGATAGAAGAAACAAAGATGCACGATGACGATCAGTAGTATAACACGAAAAATCATCAGCAATAAGCAAGCCAGAGATAAATTTGACTTTTTGGCTCTTCGATGCCTTGGCAAGCTGTGTTTTCGCTTGTGCAGTTTGTGAGTAAGCATTTTCAACATTAGAACCAATATCATCTATCATTCCTCCTTTTCATGAATAAGGACGGCAAGATCTTTAAAAATTCCATGAACTTCTTCAATTTGTTGTTGAATTTCCTGTATCCCTTGTTCATGCTCTTCAATGATAGCCTCATTGAATGCAACTTCATTTTCGAGTTGAAGAACTTCTTGTCTTCTTTGTTCTACTAGCAAAACTTGCTGTTCTTGAGTTTTGTCAAGGCCTACATCCAACTCACTCGCTACATAACTTGATGGTAGAATCACTTGAGAAACAAAAGCAGCATAAGTTGTTTCCCTCTCAGCAGCAAGTCTCTGAGTCAACATCTTCCATGTTTGGCATGCGGCCATGGTTACTTAGTCTTCCTGCCAAGATATAGTTTCTCAATTGTGTTGATGCATAAATTTTGGTCGCACTAACACTAAGAAAGAAAACTTATTTTAGGAGACTGTTGCCTAGGGCACCTCCAGTATGGGTACGGAAACCCATGAATAGTCTTAGCTGGAGAGGGCTACGTGACCTTTTGCAAACAATAAACTAAAAAAAGAAAACCTAGAATTTAAATTAAATAATTATCTCGAATACAATGAGTAACTAAACAAATGAATTTTCTTTGGTCTTGTCATTCCACTAGCCATGTGCACTGCCTGGAACATTGTCGCTGTAGAGAGGAAGAGAGAGTAAGGAGGAGGAGAAAAGAGAAAAAGAGAGACTGCTTGCTGTAGTTTGCATAGGGTAGCAACCGCGGTCACTCAAAGCCTACCGCCGTCTGCCACCTTTTGTGCACCGCCATAGAGAGAAAGATCATCCATCGATATCTGCACTGCCGAGATAAACTACCAGCCCAAAGAAAATCGTACGTCTCGGGTCTTGTGCATGGGCTGTACCATTGTAGACAAAAGAAAAGAGAGAGAGAGAACCTTCTTGCATTATTGTGGAGACCCCAAGGATCCAATTTTGAGCTGCTGGCTCCTGCCTTGGACCCTCCTCGAAGATCAGCTAGAAGCTTGTAAGATACAAGAAAAGAAAGGAGGAAATCTGTGAGAGATGTCCCAAGTGGTGGTTCTCTTGGGCTCTCCCCATGGTTCGGGGGCCATGGAACACTCTGAGGCGCCCTCGGGTGGCTCTCAAGTGTTATAAAACCCCCCCGGCTTGGTGGTACCAAGCTAGCAATAGGACACACTCCTGTTGCTACTCTCTTCTCTAAGTCCTCTTCTTTCCCTCTTCTCCGTGGAGAACTACATGGCCCTGATTCTACGGCGGTCGTAGATATGTAGGCAACCAAGACTGGATAGTTTTGGTGCGGTGCCATGCCACACCTTGTACCAGATTGTGAGGGATCTGGGGGTGAGGCACCTTCCCTTGTAGATGCATTGTTTCTCCTTCCACCGATGTGGTCTACAAGGTTGTGTGTGTACTTGTTTGCTTGGTTCTCTTCTGCTTGCACTTGTGAGATGCTTGCTTGTTTGAGGCGTATTCCCCAGGTCTTTTGCCCCAGATCTATTTGATCTTTGTGAATTCCTTGGGGTGCCGGGCAACGTCGGGGCAACGTTGTTACAGATGGTATCAGAGCGTTTTTGTTTTAGTCAGTGGTAAGAGTTTCGCTAAGCGGTTACCAGGGTTTGTGGTTTGTGAGGTTTCCGATAGAAACTAGCTAACCCCATTCTCAACTTTGGCTAACCACTCCCTTGGAGGGTGGCCTTGTGCTCTTTGGTGGTGATACTCCATTGAGCTTGTTTGGTTAATGGTCTCTTTGGTTTGATACCTAGGTGATCTAGGATCATATCCTTATGTGTTTTGAAGAGTTTCTTGATGGCAATGTTCTTCACTCTTCATAAGAGGATAGATGTGAGCAATTGATGTATGTTGCTCTCCTTAAGGATATAAACGATGGTGTTGTGGCGATGTCCTTCACTTATTTACTTGTGGTTGGACTAGTTGGGATTGTATGCGATATGGTTGAGAGGAGTTCTACTGGCAACTCAAGAATTTTGTTGCTCAAGGAGCTCCCATCTCAGGTCTCCAGTGATTCATCTGGGATGAATCGGACCGAGTCTCTGCTTCGGTCTCCACCCAGATGACATGTTTCGAACTGGCATTTGTTGAATCGTGCAGGATATGATATCCTTGGCACTCCCACTCACCCTAGATACAGTGAGTATGGGAAAATACAAATGAGGACAAGATGGTTCCTAGGTACCTCAGGATGGAGGTCTTCGGACATGTGCTCCTGATGAGCCTTGTTCTGGGTGGACTAAGACCGTTGCTGGTAGACTTCGTACGTTCGTGTTTGCGATTGTATGTTTGTCTATTTCTGTATGCGTGTCTTCTTGGTTGCGCTTTCAAATTCTGCATGCGTGTTATCGTGGTTGCGTCTATCATTCGTAATGCAAGGCTTAAATGTTTTACGCGGTATGATGACTTATTGTTGGGGACGTTGAGGATGCAGTGGTTGTTTGTGTCGCCCCAAAGCCAAATGGCTATTGTCTTGTTTGACAACGTATTGTGCATGAGGCATGATTGCCCTTATTGTTGATCCTTGTGAGTTGTGCACCTTGTTGAGCGGGTGGTGTTGCTTGTGGCATCACTATTTTGATTGGTGACATTTTGGTCATTTGATTTTGAAGACTACTGGTGGGGGTCATCCTATTGTTGGTTCTTGTTGAGACCACACCTCTTTTAATGAGTCTTCTTGTGAACGCATCCTTCGTGATGTTGCTTGTGTTGCGAGAACTTGTTGGATGCCGACTTGATGTTGGATAGACCTTGGTCTTCCTCCTTATTTTTGGGTTGAGTTGACGATTGTCTATTGCCCATGACTCATACGAGTGTGTTGAAATTTTGGTCCTGGTTGAGGCCAGTGCTAGTTGCTGGGAATGATTATTATGTATGAATATTGAAATTTTGAGAGTGTGCTATCTCTCTCTTGGTGTGTCTCATGATGAAATCATCTGTTCGAGTGGGGATCGGATTCCTTCAGCAATGTTTTGCATGATTGATCTCTATACATGTTGTTGAGGTCTTGAAATTTCTATTGTGCAAGAGTGATATCTATTTGTTATATGATCATGCTTGATGGTTGTGAATGAGGCTGATGTGCTAATCGTGTTCCTGCTAACTTCTATGTTTCTGAGCTTGTGTCTCAGTGTTTGTAGGTAGCACAGGTATAAAGATGTAGCCAGTGGTGACCTCAGTTGATTCTGTGAGCACTATGTCTATGGGGAAGATATGTGCTCCTGAGACCTTCATGAATTGATTACTTGGTCTCAGAATCCCAACATTGGGTTGTGGATTTATCAGTACCTCGGCTGTGATGCATCAGCAGGTACATCATGATTTGTTTGCCTCTCAGTGCTGGGGGAGCACTAACATAGGATGGTGATCTGTCCTAGACCCTACAGATATTGGGCTAGCAGATGGCAGGAAATGGTATCCTTGGCCATGCCGGATACTGATGGCCCAGGACTGGCCAATGCAATGAGGTCCCACTATTGGCAGGATGGTGGATACTCAGTTGGTGTGTTTCCTTCTTCGATCGTTACGTTCGTGTCTTGTATCGTTTCCGTTCGAGGTTACCCGTGCAGGCAGTTCAGTGTGACAGTAGATCATGTATCTTTTGAGACAGTGCTACAATGACAGATGATCATTTATGCTTCGTGACAGACACAGGTTTTTCTCAAAACAGCATGGTTCTTTCTTGGTATGCTCTTGGTGGCCTAAATCTTCCAGCCTAGGAAGGGTTTGGGTAGTTGTCCTATAGCCTTTTAGGCTTGGGTAGCATTCCATATACCATGTATGTTCCCATATATGAATGTAATCTGATCCTTGGGTGTGTGAAATGTATCCTTGTGGTATTCTCAATTCGGTTGTATGCACTCAAAAGTGCTGGATGTATTGCCTATATGACTCAGTTGTCTCCTGGTTGTAGGCCTATGCCACACACTGTGACAAGGCCAAGCCCGATGTATGGTGTTCCCTTGGTGCTTGTTTTAAAGCACCCTTGCTATATGTTGTAAATGGCCTTTGTGCCTTGATGTATAATTGTACTGAAAACCTCATGAGAAATGCTTCAGTTGTGATACAGCGTTGTAATGAATGGGCCAGGGCATGTCCTTGCCCATTATGCTCGTGAACTGGTGCCATGTGTTCTTGATGATGTTGGCGTGCCTGGATCGTGTATGCTTGGTGGACGTCCTTGAGACGGGACAAATCTTGGGAACACATTTTCTTGTGTTCCTGGATTGGTAAAGATCTTGTCCATAGATGATCGTTGGTGATTGAAATTCACATCAATGTGATGTCTAACGGTGGGTTTGAGTAGAGTTCTGGGTAGTGGCACCTAGACTTGCTCTTGCATGTTGGAAGCGATCGTGGAGCAGTAGCCCAAACGTTGGGATGGAGGTCCATCCTTGAACAAATGACGTTACAGATACAGAACTTGTGGTTTCTCCTGGTGGCCTTTCTTGGTGGGCTTGAATGTGCTCGAAACACTTGAGCCGATGCTTTCATGATAGTGGGCTTCTAATGGTTTGTGCATGTCGGTGGGCTCTCGTAACGAATTGCTTTGGTGTGTTGCAGAGCTAGGATGCACTCTCATAGATTGGAATTGATTGGTGCCTTTGTGGTCTATGGTGTGATTCCATGATAGGGGACTCGTTGTGCCTA